>JAHZND010000874.1:0-16739 GCA_027744115.1 Acrocyrtus sp. NNG-2020 | reverse complement strand
CTTGCTGTGTGGCAATGTAAAGTGAAACGTGTACAAAAATTTCAGCGCACTTCTCCACTTAAGTTACGTATCGCATCTCCCTTTTCAGGCAAAAATCTTCCATCCTACATTTTAAAATTACGCTTCCGCTATAAGTAGAGTAGAATGGAGTAGGATAAAGTTCTATAGAAACTTTTTTTAATTGGAAACATAAACAGTGCGGAAATTATATCCACCGCACTGAAACTTTTCCTCAAAGACGTAACATTTTTTTATCTTGCTAAAATCGGTGAAAGTACAGTTTTATTAGAAACTGTATTCCTTTGAAATATTCACTCCTGCATAAACTTCACCATCATTGCCATCATGATCATTAAATGTCTGGAGGTGTCCTCATTTCAGAGGAGATTTTTTTCTTAGAAAAATTGATTACACAGCAAAATAAATGGGAGTAGTGAAGGCCTCGGGATGTCACACACTCTTTTCATGTTTTATATCCCATATAAAAACTTCAGTGTCATCTATAGACCGGAGAGGAAGCGACAAGGAGAGAAAAAAAGAGAGAAAGAATGGACAAGGCGAAAGGGAAAAAAACTTTTTTTTTCTAGTACATATTCCTCATTCCTCCATACCCTCAAAATATGTAGCTCAAGGACTTTAGACAGGAGGGGAGTATATGTATATGGAGAACAAAGATGCTGACGCTATGTTCGGCATGGAGTATGGAGGATGGCAGTTTAGTGTCACTTTCCCCCAGTCGCCAGTGAAAGCATTTTCTTTTTCCAGTGCCAGCACAAAAGGAGAAAAGAGTGGAAGTGGAATCGAAAAAGTAGGATGAGGCTGTTTCCGCTCATCCGTTGATAGTGAGGGTCATAAAAATGAGGATAGTGTGTGAAGGAAACTACCATATATTATGCATGACAAACTTTTTTATGGACGCGTCGTCCCAATCCTCATCTTCAGTGCTTTTCGCGCGTATGTGCATTATAAAGTTTATTGTCAGCAGTTCTACAGTTTCTTTTACAGTGAGGATGAACTTCATAAAAAAATTTGCAATTAAATATGCTTGGTAGTATAGTTATAAGGGGAATGAGATGAGTGTTTTTTTCCTAGCTCTAAAATTTTTTTTATTGCTCCGCTGCTTTCTCTTGTAGATTCATGCAATCGTGGGGGAAATAGATAAAAAAAGTTTTTTTTTGTTCTGCCCACTTGCATGAGTCGCGAAATGTGAGAGGTCGATAGGAATAAAAACGGGGGAAATCCGCTTTTCTCACCAACGTAAAATGGATTCTTTTACGTGCCACTTTTAATTACGCTTCCTATCTTGACGGATTACTGGAAGTGTGCTCCAGCACGAATTCTGCTAATTGATTGGTTCATGAAAATTGTTAAAGTTGTAGGGTTTGTGGAGCGTGGGGGATAGGGATAGATTTTTATGGATGCTTGCGGGAGGTAATTAAAAGAGCGCTTGGTGGGATTTAGAATGGGAAAAGGGATAAGGGAAAGGAAATGGAAAATGGCCTTCGGTTGCAGTTTTAGTGTGGAAATGATTGACTTGAAAGAAAATTATTCTTTTTTTTGTAGATCGAGCTAGATCTGTCGAGCGATACGGATGCAAGCTTCTTGGATGCTACGCCACCGCATAGATTCAGCGACTCGGAGCTGGAAAACCAAATTGAGGCGATGTCAATCACTTTGGACACGACACTGAATCCATTTCCGAACAAGAACCCGTTTTTAATTCGCGCAACACGAAGCTCCGTTCCAGATGATGATGATGACGAGGAGGAAACAACGGAGGAGAGTTTTATAATGGATGAAGAAGAGGGATCATCATCTGCTTCTAATAACTCTGGGGCAACAATTTGCGGTGGGACTATGGACGGGGATATAGCAGATCTGGAACAGGATGAGCACGATGACAGTCAATCACTTCCTTGTTCTGACCTAGTAACCCAGAGGGAACTCCCAGCACAGCTACAAAAAGAGCCAGTGGCAAGCCAGAGCTCCCTAATTGAGGTTGATGGGGATGCTGATGGTAATAGTCACGTAACAAAAGAGCCCGTTTGTATTGCTGATGGTGATGAAAATGGACGAGGTTGCATTTCGGAGGAAACTCAATCCCAGAGGCAGAGTAATGAGGGGGGAAATGAAACCAGACAGGGTTCTTTGAATAGAGACAGTGCCAAGGGGGAAATTGAAGACACGAAATTAACGGAAGATTCTGACAAATCACGTCCCATCAACGGGAAGAAAGTTGGCTCGTCATTAGAGCAGACTAGACTCAACTCGAGAAAGTTGTCTGGCCACCCGAAGAAGCTTTTCAAGCGTCAAATCTCACTTCCTGCGTCAATTTTCATGAGTTACCTGCTCGAGCAGAATAACAAACAGAACCAGGAGCCAATCACAAAGAAGAGCTATTCGAACCAGAGCCATCGCCCAAATTCGGACATACTGGAGAAGCACAACAAGCTTAACCGGAGTAACTCTTGCAGCAAGAAAAATGCGGCAAAGATGGGAAGCGGAATTGTCCTGGAAATGAGACTCCCTCTTCAGTCCAACAAAATTGGAGTGTTTCGGTCATCAAAGAATGGGAAGCAAGGTAACAGCACTGAGGACTATGAGTATGAGGACATCAACCACTCAAACAGTGTGAGTGATCATGACCTGAGTGATGAGCATTTGCTTGATGAGGATGGCGAGCGGGAGGAAAGGGAGGACTCATTAGCTGAAAGGAAAGGTAAGTGGTCCTGGGAGAGCAAGTCGGACACGGCCCAAGAGCCACATGAAGACCTACTCGAGGATGACGAGCAGCAAGCATTCACTTCAGAGGTGGAGAAGCGCTCATTGATTCTCCGACATGTGAGGCGACTCATCAGACAGGACACAACGGGAAACTTTGCTCCACCGGATTTTAGCATTTAAAACGAGAACGAGGTTCTTAACAAACTTGCGAATTTACCGGAGTAAAAAATGTTGTATAAAAGTACTTAATTAAGTAACTACACACATGCACTGTTTTTAAAATGATGTGAAATCAGAGACTGGGTATGGGAGCTAATTTGAAAAGTACGGATACTATAATATGAATTTATTTTTCACGAAAATAAAAACGGACATCAAAAACGGTTCAAAGTTTGGCAATCTAGTATAAACTATCTAAATCTTAAAAAAGGGTATGAGAGGGTAGCGTAAACACGGTGGAAGCCAAACCCTGAAATGTTTACAACCGTAAAAAATTTAATTATGAAAACATATAAAATCATGCAATTTAATGCAACATTACTATTTATTGTTAAATGTGTACTATTTAAAAAATAAAATTTAGTCTTTGCCATTCTTGTCACTCATTTTGACACCCACTTTAATGTTACCTGCGGACGATAATAACGTTTTGGTGACTTAACTGCCGGTGATAGTAAATTAATTTTGTGCAGATAAGCACATAATCAAATAGATGGACTCGTTAAACAATGCTTTAGTTCGATCTGATTTGGAGTATGATCAAGGATTATAGAGAAAATGTAAGCAGTTGTCTTTTGAATTCAATATAATTTTCTTTTTTTTACGCCAATTCTTAATAATTTACAAGTAAAAATTTTTATAAGTGCGTTGCCTGTAGAGGTGCTCATTGTCGGAGTTTGAGGAGTTGGAGGATCCACAGCACCATCCATTTCCACAGATGCGGCCTGCCCTACTCGCGACCTTTCCACAATGGCAGGAAAGCTGCGGCTGTAGACGATACTGGAATTTTTTACGATAAGACATTCCCTTTGACACTAGCCACCCCAAAATTACTGTAGTCCATAGTAGGAGCATACTCATAAGGACGAAAGTCATCAGGCCGCCCTGAAACATTACGATAACTCCCTTTAGCAGGCCTCCCACTGTAACCACCCCCAAGTCTAGTAGTATTTTCACTTGCGATGGGAAACAGTGACTCATTTAAAGAGGTGAGATTTTTTCCTGTCAGCACAATATACTTGCTGTCCCCATTGTCATTAGAATCTGCTCCAGACTTGGATGGGACCGATTTAGCATTGTTCCCAGTGGGCCCTTCTATTTCCAGCGGAGCGGAGCTGCCATCCTCCCCATCATTACTAACGGGCAGGATTCTGTCCAAAACGTTATATTTCACTTGGACGGTTGGAGTTGGCAAGGAGAGCGTTGTTGGAATGTAGGCCTTTGTGGCAAATGTGGTGGGAATAGTCTTCGGGAGAAATATGTCATGTTTATGGTACTTCAGCGGAATTTTATTGAGGACAGCGTTGGAGTGGAAGAAGCGGGAGTTCACACTCTGGAATGCATTCCCTGGAAACGGTTCATTTCCTGGCTTTATTACTGATCTGGTATGACTCTGCTCCAGCCTTTGATCCGGCTCATCGCTGCTCTGCTCTTCTGAGCTGAGCAGGGAGTGATACGCAATTTCATAGTTTAGGTTGTACGAGTTTTTATCGTCGAAGTCGCTTTCGTGCTCTTCTATTCTCCTGTCTGCGGCGATGACAGAGGCGTTAATGTTTGTGTAATTGTTCTGATTTTGATTGCTGCTTATCCACAATGATGATTTGATAGAGGATGGGACAGAGTAAGTAAAATTTTGATTTGATGATGCTCTGTATTCCGGAGTTGGCTCGTGGCTTGGTGGAGGTGGTGCCTGAAGTCGAATTCCATAGTCTTGGGATGCGGTGTTAAGCTGGTTGTGGGAGACTGTAGGAGCTGGAGCATTATACTGTGGTGCGGGAGGTTGGTGATTTTGTTCTTGGTGTTGGTGCTGAGACAATTGATTACTCGGCTGGTGCTGGAAATGCTGGGTCATCTGAATCTGTTGGCCACCGTGATCCTTCTGGGGTTGCTCTGGTGGTGGTTGAAGATAGTGAGTCTCCTGGGATGGAGGAGTTCCATATTCCTGATTTTGCTGCTGATGTTGCTGTTGATTCTGCTTGTTGTCCTTGTAATTAATGAAGTATACATCTGGAGGATTGTATTTGGGTGGTTCTGGAGTGTTCACCACAACTTGATCGGATCCGTCCTGAGCCTTCTTATTCAATACGTATATAACTGTCTTTTGTTCTGGAGGCATTGGCAAATTCACTTCAGCGAGATTACCCCTTCCTGCTGACTCAGGCCCTTTTATAAAAATTATATTTACGTGTTTCTCGGCTTGCCCCTGGATATTAATTTTGGGTCTGTTTCCAGAGTTATATGGTGTTTCCGGTGGGGCTACAAATACCGACACATGCCGCACTACCTTTTTAGGAGGGGAGGATTCCTGGTAACCAGTTGTGAAGCCGTTTTGAAATGTGTATGATAAGCTGGAGGTGTAATGTGACGCGGTTTGGGGCACTTGTTGTTGCTGCTGGTGGAATGGCATAGGAATAGGCAGCGGTTCTGGAGGTGGCGGTGACGATGGCGGAAATGTGAGGGGCACTGGACGATATTGTTGCTGCTGCTGTTGATGTTGTTGTTGTTGTTGTTGGTGTTGGTTTTGATGCTGAACAGATTTTTGCCACATATGTGGGGGAGCATGCTTGGTTGCCAATGCGGAAACTTGTCCTTCCGAAATGGTAAACTTTTGGGGAATGATCCCATTATTTACGATATTAGGGTTTTCAGTCTTTTCATTGCTGCCAACGGAGGCGAATGTTGTTTGCCGCGACTGTTCCACCAACTTGTGGACATTCGCATAGCCACGGTTCTGATGGCGATACTCAACCAAGTTCTGAGTGGATGGGTGTGCAACTGGAAAAATTGCAATTGGAGGTGAGGGCGATGGCGTAGTTGTTGAGCTGGAAGAATGCTTCTTCAACGCTGATTTCGATGAAGACAGGAACGGTAAAATAAAAATTCCAGGGATAGTTGCATCCGAGTTTCTCGTCAGTGTCCAGAATGAGAGTATCTAAATGCCCCATTTTGATATATGCATTCACTGAAGGATTATACACCGCAAAGAGCCAATAGTAAATCAAAATATTGTCATTTCTTACCACAGCGCAGAGAAATATCCTCATGTTGGGGTAGGATTGCACTCCAATATTTTATGGAAGAATGCATTTAGCCAATTTCACCTGAAGATCTGACATGCTAAAGCTTCAGAAGTCGCAACCACAATAAGACAGGTTTACACAATCTGATGAAAAATCCCCAATCCTCATCCTCTGCCAATTTAAAATGATGAGTTTGATATTGTGTGAAGCATGAAATTCAGCTATGATTCCAATTACATACTTGAAGTGCCAAAGGGGCATCTCGTCACCATTATCGGTGCAAAAGTGTACACGAGACAGAATTATTAAGCGGAGTTCTCAAACAAATTGATATAGGTACCCATGGGTAGGTATCTTCTTGTAAGACGAATCCGATCAGGCAGAAAAAAAGAAATTGATGTAGGCTCCAATTTGTTTTTCTTACGCAACACCACATCTGTATTCCCTGAATCTTACACAACAACCTATAAAATTCCACAGAGTTTTCCAACAGAGTGTCAATGAAATTCTAGTATCATTGAAGCTTCAGAGAATTTAAGAAATTCACTTCGTTCAAGTAGGTAAAGATAGAAATTAAATGAGTGCAAAATGTGAAATTCGATCGAGTGTAAACCACTCATTTGACATTTGAGTAACCCTGAGCGAAAAGTAAAAGTCGTCTTTTTGGCACTTCCATGCCTGAATGAAACTTTTAAACATGTACGTTTCCTTTTTATGGGAACAGAAATCGATTTTATTATTTTCGCACAATGAACAGAAGTGCTGAGCAGCTCATCCAAAGAATTACCGCTACATTTTACAAATAATCTTGCAACTTTATACATTCAAGGATTACCGATCATCATAGTAAAATTACATGTATTTCTACAAACAAATAGCACTACGAAGCACATGTAGAGATGCGATTTATGCATAACTTTTACATATTGCATCTTCGCAGAAATATGAGAATAACCACGTAAACTGAAGTATACGGCCTATGTCGATATACATATATCATTTTATACACAATTATTATGATACATTACATATTTCTCTGAAACTAAATTAATAAATTAACTAATTATAGTAAATACTAGTATGGCTATTGTATTTGCTATTTTAGCTGTACGTATTGCTTAATACTACTACAAATTCGTCATTTTTGCATACTCTAAGACATTCAGATTGTAACAAGAAAATTGCAGTAGTTTGGATTGGAAAAGATTTTATTTTGGATAACGATGTGGTTAAATTTTATTTAATGATCTTTTTGACGTAATCTATAAAGCTTTTTCCAGTGATTTTTAGTAATTCGTGTTCTGTAAACTACACACACGTGCGTAATATATTTTTGTTTGTTAGATTGTTATATTGCATGCCTATTACAAAAGAAAACTCTGCTATTTGGTTTCGTTTTAATAATACATTTTAAATAGATACAAGTCAGACGCTTATGACAACTTACTGCTAGAAAAAAGTAATTTTTAATGCATAGTACAAATTCTTTTCCTGCTAAAATAAAAATGTGAATGATTTAAGAAATAAATAGAGCACAGTTGATAGTAGTGATCACAATGCAAGAATTACTTATTTCCTCTCCTCACGAAAATCGAATGCTTTAGCGCATGCATTCATCCATTGAATGTTCTACAGTAAGTACCATTCGATTCTCTATACCCCACTACTCCTTAGATTTATACTAATCAACCTTAACAACACTGTAGATCTTCCGAACAAACCAGAAACAAGCCGCAAAACCGATCGTTCCTGAGAATTAGAAAAGCAGGATCACATTAGTAAACTTAGTATTGTGGGAAACGTTTGAATTTAAAGTATAATTCAATGTTTCTCATTCGAACCTGTGAGTAAGAAGAATAGAAAAACCATAATCATTGTGTAGCCGAAATACAGCAAAGTCGAAGTTACTCCTTCAATATTCAACTTTGTGAAGAAGTAGTGGACGCAATAAAGAAATAGGTAGAATGCTGTGAATCCACTTGTGAGAAAACTTCTCCACCACCAGTTGTAATCCTGTAAATATGACAAATGCTTACAAATGATTCTGCTTTATAAAATAGTATATGATATTTTTCGGTTCACGAATAGCTAACCTCAGAGCAGAGATGAAAGTAGCAAAGCAGAACAGTGGTTTCCGAGCATGTAACAACTAAAATGATGAAGACCAGGAACAGGAAACCAAACATGTAGTACATTTGACTAGACCTGCAATACCAAATCAAAATAGCATCAGTAACAGTTAAATTTACCATCATCTGGATCATTTTTTGCATATCAAACATTTGACCATAGCAAATACCAAAACAAAAGGAAACTTTAGTAGTTGGAAGGAAATGGCAAATCATCTTCACTTTATATCAACCCTCATATTCAGGTACATACCCAGGACATAGCATCGAAGTTAGAAGAACATTTGTTTTCCACTTTTCTCCTCCAAAGCTTTTATAAATGCGAGCTGACATGTAACCAGCCGGTGTACCTGTTGAGAATGGTACAGCTGCTGAACTCTTGTTCCCCCATAAAATCAAATTCATTACAAAGAACAGACCAAAAACAAATCTGCAAATACCAAAACAAAAAGTACACTTTAGTGGTTGAAAGGAAATGGCAAATCATCTTCACATCAACCTTCATATTCAGGTACATACCCAGGACACAGCATCGAAGTTAGAAGAACATTTGTTTTCCACTTTTCTCCTCCAAAGCTTTTATAAATGCGAGCTGACATGTAACCAGCCGGTGTACCCAAACATACATACAAGACCATCGCGCAAGTCATTAAAGCTCCACGATTAGCAGGCGACAGGAATCCCAAACATGCGAATGCTGTAATTAAAAAATAATTATTATTTACACCAGACAATCAAATTGCAATGATTATTTATTTACTCAATTTACTCAAATTTACCCAGTGTGATAACAGTCATTGCTAAAACTTGGACACCTGAACCTACTATTCCTTTTCGTGGTGGTCTAAAGACATCACCATGTACAAGCTTCCATCCAAATTCCTCTTGTGCGTCTTCTCCAGAATCAATCTTCTTTCACAATGTATCATAAAAAAATAACTTATCAATTTGCAATAAAATTAATTAACATTTAAATGTATGTAATATGCCAACCTGATTATATCTTGCAATATCTTTGTGGAGAGTTCTTAATAGAATCATGGCCACCATACCCGAAAGGAACAGAACAATTACTAAAGAATTCAAAATGGAGAACCATTGAATATTGGTGTGCGGCATCGACTCCAAAATGTAATCCCATCGTGATGACCACTTAATATTGTCATCCTCCTAAGAACACATCAGACAAGTGATTAGAGAGAATACATACCGATTCAATTTATGAAGTTTAATTTGTAGAGTATCATAGTGTAACTTACTTTGAATTTGTAAGAGTATGTGTACGTAACAGTAATTTTTTCGCCTGACTTGAGGGTTGGCCCTGGAATTTCCATTGGTTCCTCAACGCCCTCACAATTGGGATTTGCTGGGTCATGTTTTATGCTTTTAGGTTCAACCTTAACAGCTACAGACAAAATATCATAATTACGGTATTTGCTTAATTAATCGATTTAGTGCAGTGGTTATGGAATGACCCCAGAAACTTACAGACAATACGGCCTGAACTAGCTCCGAATATTTGACCCCACTCAGCAGTTTTACCACTATGGTACGTAATTATCAGATCAACATGATTGAATAAGTAATACGTATCTGGTTTTCTGTACTTCATGTCAATAAGGACACAAGGGTCTTGGTGAAAATCTCGATCAATATAGCAGCCCATGGGAAACCCGGTGGTACAATGCTGCTGATCTTTGTCAACGCTGTAGCACCAAGTAACTGGCATGTTATCTATGAAAAGAAAAGTTATCAATTAACCAACGAATGAAATAAACATTATATCACACTCACACTACGCAGTATGTATGTATTTCTCCAAACATTACCAACTATCCAGTGGTGCTGATAGTTTAAACTCATTCCAGTTTTCAGTATAGCAAGTTTTTGAAGAGATTCTGAATCTGAACCATCGTAAGTTTTGTTGCACAACTTCACGCAATTTTGATTTTTCATGAATTCAATCTATAAATAAAGTAAGCAACATTAATAATATAACGATTATGATTAATAAATAAATCAAAAATTATTTTAAAGGGATTACCTTGTAAGGGGACGGCCTAATTCTTTCTCCAAAAACAACCTGCCCAAGATTTTCTACTGGACTATTCTCGAGTTCAGCAGAAGCTGTACAAAAATCAAAACTGCAAAACGGCAACAAATTCCATTAATTTAATATTTAATACACAAATCATCGCAATCTTCTGAACGTATAATTACACTTACTAGTGGTACTCATAAGGAATAACAGACTCATCAGAGTTCAGTCGATTCACAAAAAGGTCTATTTTTGCCTGCAAAAGGAAGTAAAATTAGTCAATGTCAATTTATTTACCTTAATAACTAATTGACACTCGAATAAATAAGGTTTTAATACCTTGCACGTGTCAGATTCCTGTCGAACTGGACAAAAGTTTACAGGGGCTAAACCAGGTAAGTAGAATGCAGAAGATAACTGCATCCATGCTGCCATCAGCCATAGTATCTGTATATTTATTAACTTGGCCATCTTTGCAACTTAAGCTAATGAGAAAATGAAAGAGGGGGCAAGCGTTCAAGAACACGACTTGATAGCTCTTTATTTGCAGACGTCCGGTCCGATCCGAGTAATTTAGGTGCTCTACAATCTGCAGAATTTAGTAGTACACATGTTTAGTGAGTTAATTGAGTTATTCTTATTATAAACGCGTAATGTAAATCGCTAATCGCTAGCAATTATTAACTAACCGTTTGTACGTATACGTTATTATTTCGCAACCAACTACATTGGGTGAATTCTCAGCTTCTTTTCGTACCGCATAGTCAATTGACACTCATCATCACTCGTCACTCATCAGCTCGTTAGATTCATCCCAACATGAACACGACACGTTACAACTATAATACCTAGATATCAATAAAAAAAATTGTTATACGTAAATTATACACATACTATAACCACAGTAACACCATCTAAACTAACTATAAACACTACCCAACTAAGAATAAAAAATTAAATCAACGTTGTCTCCAAAATACAGTCAAATAGTGGATCTGAGAATTTTGGACACTACATTTCTCCCTACATTGGTATCGGCATGCATGATTTACACTACCCAACTAAGAATAAAAAATTAAATCAACGTTGTCTCCAAAATACAGTCAAATAGTGGATCTGAGAATTTTGGACACTACATTTCTCCCTACATTGGTATCGGCATGCCTGATTACTCCTTCTCGCCCTAAAATCACTTTTACCGGCAGCACCATTCTTTATTCAATTAGTTATCCAAAATAACCTGCTATAAGTCATATTAATTGATAATTAGTAAAATCTGCCTATATTAATTCCTTACTTCTCCTATTTGCTTTTATTTACTCCCTCTATATATTTTATATATCCGGATTAAGTATAGATACTTTCTAAGTTTATAATCAATAAAACAGTTCGAGTTTAATGAGAAACAGCTGTAGTATTACTACGTTCTATAATATTATGAAATTATGAATCATTTTATGATTACCAAAACCCTTTTCTGTGTCTGGACAAGTTCACAAACAAATGGCAAAATCACCTAAAACACTGTAAAATCTGCCTATATTAATTCCTTACTTCTCCTATTTGCTTTTATTTACTCCCTCTATATATTTTATATATCCGGATTAATCACACTAATACTTTCTAAGTTTATAATCAATAAAAAAGTTCAACCTTAGTGAAAAACAGCTGTAGTACTACTACGTTCAATAATATTATGAAATTATGAATCATTTTATGATTACCAAAACCCTTTTCTGTGTCTGGACAAGTTCACAAACAAATGGCAAACTCACCTAAAACACTTAACAAAAACTGTCATTACACGACACGTCCTCAGCTAAACGTTTTCTATGCTATTTCACTCCACCATCCTTACACCTCCAAATTCTACAAATGCTACACACCTACCTTTCCCCAGTAAAAGTAACTCCTAACCCTATTAACTTTTTCCGTATTTAATTTAATCTACCACTAAAGTAGACTTGCATCCGCAAAAAATTTGTTACCTGTTTTGCACTAGTGCGCATTCTTTCTCTCATTGACATCTGGCCGATTGCAACTGCAGATAACGTGAAATGAAAATGGCAATACGAGAAATGTACACAAAAAGACTACATACGACTGTCCACAATGCATTAACAATCGACAAATTTTTTCTCTATTTCTGCGTGATGCGAAAGAAGTGACAGAAACAGGCTGGGAATGTGGGAAGAGAGAAGGTGTAGGAGAGAAGGCAGTTCCACGTATGAATATGTTTTTCTCTGTTTATTCGTCAAAATTGCCACAAAATCATCACTGCATTTGCACTGCCGCTAAAGCTCTCTGAGACGGGTCTGCTGGTATTTTATGTACATACCTATACATATCTCTTCAATTTCAACCCTAATAATCCTTTCAATTCCACTTGCTGCGATTACGATACGACTTACATTTTGCTATGCTATAGCTCGCTTGAATCTTCCTTTTGGCTTTTAGTTTTAGTCATCCTGTGTGGTAGTCATTCCATTTTACTCTACTAATGTGACGGGTGAAAAAGGAACAGGAATGGGGCACAAATACAAATATTATGCGTAATATGTACATAACAGCACAGTATAGTATGCACTACTCGAGAATGTGACTATGAATGCATGATTTCGCTTACCGGGAAGAAGGGGAGAGGATAAATGAGAAAAGTTTATGAGTTACGTATCCAATTTCACAACCTATCCAATGAGGAAAAGAAAATGCTCATGATTGCTGATGACAGGTAAATAGCTTAGAAAATGACTGATAATGAATAGGTAGGCAATATACATTCCGTGACATTCTTGGAAATTTAAGATTACGTAAGAGTGATAAAATGACAGTATAGCAATATACTTGAGGATTACATGGTAAAAATTCTTTTTACAATGTTCATTCAAAGCTTCTCACCGAATAACATCAAATTATGTTACATTTAATAAGTCACTCCAGCTTCCACACTCCTATTTTCGCTGAGAAACACGAATTATATCATTTTGTAAGCTAAAACTCATCTTTTAAAAAAATTTAATTCTTGCATTTGCACACCTACAATAAAACACAGGCACACTGATTTTGTTATTGCTAAAAACTTAGTAATATCTGCTTGCTTATTTGCATTCTCGCTCCCAGTACGTAGAACATGGTGTAGATCAAGGGATATTAATTAGTGAAGAAGTTAACAGAATTATTACAGCGACTTTAATATTATGTAACAATACAAGAAAGAGGAAATTTGACAAGAATAACTGTCTAAAACATTACGCAACGTAATTATACTGCTTCGGATTCTCTTTGTCTCTTGCCATGTAATCTCTGTCAATGAGGCTTTCAATCCGCTTTTTCAGGTCAACAGGCTGAAAAAAACATTTTGTTAGTATTAATAATGGAGAGAGAAAATACTTTAATACTACTAGAAATAGAGGTATTCACTTACTGTTACAGGGAATTTTAGCTGATTATATAATTCAGATACTAGTAGCTGATGACTTAACGTCTTTAAGTACTTTAATACAACTACGTAGAAATAGAGGTATTCACTTACTGTTACAGGGAATTTTAGCTGATTATATAATTCAGATACTAGTAGCTGATGACTTAACGTCTTCCTCATTTTCATTATACGTACGATAGCTGCATCAATTTGATACTGACGATCCTGGAAAACTCGTTCCTCTGTAGCCTTTTGCTCTTCGTTCTGTTCATTTTTAAAATGCAAGGGTTAGATCCACAACAAAAATTCCATCAATAATTTGGTAATTCTGATTATCAATATGCTTACAGTTTCCTTCATTTGAATTTGATTTATTTTGACCCTAAACAACTTGTTTGTAAATTCTAAGTTGTACTTGAACTTTTTGGTAATTCTTATTATCAATATGCTTACAGTTTCCTTCATTTGAATTTGATTTATTTTGACCCTAAACAACTTGTTTGTAAATTCTAAGTTGTACTTGAACTTATCTTCTTCCGTCACGTCTTTCCCTCTGGGTTCTTTTACAAGAACCCTAGCTTTTCCGCATGCCAAAGACTGCAAAGTGCGTTTCAATTCACCATCCTAAAGATGAATATAAATAACAATTAATTTCATAATTGGTACACGGTGGAAAGTGCTAATAATGTTTGTTCTTGTACCTGTTTTTGAATATTGTGTATTCACTCACCTCAATGTTTGTTGCAGTTTTTACATCATCGTAGGAGAGTTCTTCGGATTCATTGAACAGAAGCAAAACTAACGCCTGGAACAGGGAGACTTGCAACTCTTTCTTACCCTAAGACCAAATTAGCAAAATCAAAATCAGTTCGTAAGTTCGTAAGTACATTTAATCTATACTGTATACACAGATGCAAAACTTAAAAATTAGCAGCGAAACCAACGTACATGGTCGAAAATAGCCTTAAGCATGCACTGTCCAAGTGTCGGCTGCCACTGCAATTTTCTTCCACTGTGTTTTCCCAAGTAGAACTTGTTGAAAATTTCCTGATACTGTACCATTTCTTTTGGGAGATTCACCTCCACCAATGGGTACGTGGGCCAATATCCCATCGTAAGAATATTAACCGTAAGGTCAATCGTTGAGTCAAAATCAGTTCGTAAATTTGCAACGTACTAGCAAAACAAAACCAAAAACCAAGAATTAGGATCAAACAATTTGAAATTCAGCCCGGGCTATGTAATACCGGGAATGAGTTGCACGGCTTTTTCTTACATTATTAACACGGTATACGATTTTACCTGCTTAAATGCTACATTAATATCTCGAGACAACTCCATATCCTTAAACATTCCCTCAAGCTTGGAAGTAAATGCTCCACCACATTCCTGCTTCAACTTTGATAGCATGCTTTTCTCCGCATCGACACTAGCTGATTTTCCAACCAGTAATCTTTTTGCCAAATCTTTTTTATAAAATGCCTCAAAAACATCCTTGCCATGAATGAACCTAAATATAACCATGATCTTGTCCAGCAATCGTTCCAACTCTTCTTCAGTAGCCTCTTTGTTGCCCATCCTTAATTTCGAGTCCACAAATTTGGCTACAATTAACCAAATGAAAACACAATTTCATTACATACTCTGCCTGCCAATTGATTAAAAATGACAATCAAAAATGAACATTTACCTATCAGTTCTGCAGGCTTATTGGGTCTCTGGTTTATGAAGTGCTCAAATGCTTCCTTAACACTGTTGACAAACTTTTCAGATTTTTTGAAAACACGTTATCACAATATTATCCATCTTATCCTTGAAGTCCAACAGATCCTGTACCATTGACTTGTCTTTCTCCGGATCTATCACAACTGTCCTTCCCTTTTTCTGTAATAAGCAAAGATAAATATGGTCAGTTAGCCAACATTTACATTTACAATTACAATCATTATCCAACTAGAAGGGAAGTACCTTAATGTAGGAATTGAAGTGGGAGCATAATTCTATAAGACCATTTTTTACTCTCAAGAATAAATTATACATGAGGGTTAAATCTTGAATACGGTTATTATCCAACAGATTCTCTAATCCCTTTGCTAACAAACTACCGAGATGTTCTGATATCAACTGGCGCTCAACTGTATGAATTAAAGCCCACCTATAAAAGACAAATAAAATTTTAGATGCTTGTGTGGTAAAACAAAGATAGCAAAAATTAGAAGTACGTTACACACCTTGTTCCACCATCTAAATAATGAAGAACTCTGTCGTTTTCCTCTTGGAGTCGTTTATCAACGTGAGCCAAGTATTCAGGCACGTCAAGTTCTTGCATCAGTCTTCTGCCCTCAGCAGTGTACAAACCATCTGTAGCTTGTAGAAATCTGTAATAATAATAATAATACAAACACTAAATCTCATAAGTCAGGCAAACGACCTACCTTAACTATTGTTACAATTATTACTGTACTGTACCTATGCTCAAACACATCCTGATATATTTGTAGATCAGACAACATTCGTAAAAGAGATTTCAGCAACAATTCGATCAACAACGTCTCCCTGTCGTTCACTCTCGATAAGCATTAGTAGTCCATCAACAGTTCTAGTTTGTGCTAGTAGTTGACCAATAACGTGCTTCCGAAACAGCTCCAGACCCATATCCCTGTCAATGATAACATCGAGTAATCAAGAGCAAATGAATTTCATTGAATATAGGTAAGTACCATAGCACTAGCACAGCACTGAATTTACCATATTGAAGGTATAGAAGGCATCTGTAAAACGTATCTTCGATCTAAGTATAAAAAGATGCTCCTGATCATTATCATCTGTCTACAGTGAGCTTGCCAACAGCCCTCCATTTCCTTCAAAAAGATTTTGCGATCTTGTACTCCTCGTATATATGGCTCTACATTATCCTTAACATGCCGTTCGATTACATCTGCATTGGATATACAAATACAATTTGTATCATAATAATTATACTCACATTATGAAATACTTAATCGTGCGTATTAACATTTGTATATACAAAAAATTAGCTTAAACTATAAATTTCAGCAAAATCGGGGCGAGGCAGCGTTTCGCGCAGTTAAAATCAGTAGCCCACTGTATAAAATAGACAATAAAGTACCTCTAAGGTTTTCATAAAGAAGAGGCGCCTTTTGATAACTGCACATATTTTCAACAGC
>JAHZND010000873.1:0-14813 GCA_027744115.1 Acrocyrtus sp. NNG-2020 | reverse complement strand
CTTCAATTCATTAACGAATGGCGAGCGCAAAAAGTGCAACTTTTAATACCAATCCCAAAAAGATATTAAAAATATTATATTTATTTTTGTGGAGATATCCACATCCCATCCTTCCAAAACATAATTTTATTCTCATATTACTAAAAGACTTCAGCTCGCTTATTAGTTTAAAAACAGTAATTACACAGCTTTTTACGAGCAGAGAAAAATACATAAAAAAATTAGAATTTATTTTAGCATGACTGAAAGCTGAATGGAACTAACATTAAGTCGCATCTCCCAATCTCACATCATCCCATACCAGCATAGTGCACCCATATTATTATAGCTGCTCCTACTCCTTTTTCTAATTCAGCCATCTCATGATCAAACTCGCCTATCATCGAGTATCGCATTTGCTCCAGAATTTTTTTTATAGCCTATTAATTCAAGAACTCGTCATACGTGTATAATGTGCGGAGTGAATGAATGGCTGTGCTATGCTAATTTAATGGTATTATTACACTAAAGCATGACACGACACGACAACGACGACGCAATCAACGGTTATAGACATGACATGACCATGTCTTTTACGACTGCTGCTGGCTGCCAGAAAAAGAGCGAGAGAGAGAGATTTTCATGATGATATTATTACTCTGATAATATGGCAGTTAGTAGCAGCGAGAAGAAAAAAACGTATAAATGGGAGAAGTTAAGTAAAGTTGACTTAAGGCATGCGTCTCGATTCTCCTCTCAAAAATTTTTTTCTGTCTATTATGGCCTGGGATGGATATTGCAGTTTTCGTTTTTGAAAAAAAATAACATAAAAATAATTTGCCACTATCACTACCATCCTTATTATTGTTATAGCCTTGTCATATAAATCGAATTCATATTAAAAAAAGGGGAAATTACCAGAAGCCAAAAGCAGCCACATAAATGCAGTATCGTGATGACTATTATGACTATTAATGGGTTTGCTGGTGATGTTGCTGTTGACGTTTTGCTCCTACTCCTACAAGAACAAAATGGGCGACGAGCAGTGTAGGACATGTGAAGATAGTGGTGTAGAGAAAAACGGTTAATTTTCTGCGCTGACATTATAGCAAAAATAAAAATAAAAATTGTGTTTGTAGCTTGTGCTGAGTATGCTAATGCAGCTCCTTTTTTTCACAGCCTACCTAAAAAATATATTATATTTATTTTCTGCGTAGTTAATGTGTCACCTACTCCTTGGATATATTAAGAATGTAATTTCATGGCTAAATGCACAATTTAGTCTTTTTCAGAGGCAATCGCACACATAGCACGCCTTCAACCCTTCCACTATAAGCATAATTATGACATTTAAATGACTGTATTAGAGAAGTATGGTGGTGGGGAGTGAGAATAACTCTCATTTTCATGCTGAATTTCATGTGCGACTCGAATTTTTTGATATTACATTTTCTGTGAAAAAAAAATTATGAAAACGAGCAGCAATAATAATATTGGATTTGTTGGATGGGGTAATGATAGGAATATATATTTTTATTATTTGGAGATGGGGATTTCGGCTAATTTCCGATGGAAATTGTAGAGCCTACCAATATACGCATGCTGTAAGTAATGGTGATGTTTTTTATACCAATAATGATCTGCTCGAATGGCTGATTATGGTGTAATAATAATAGTAATAAGATTGGAGGTTAATGGAGTGAAGAGATAAATAAAAATCGGATAGAAATGGGGCTATAATGATCCATTCTAGTTGAAAATTACGTAGGATGAGAGCGTATTGATATGAGGATGAGGATGAACTGTGCGCTCGCTTACATTTTATGTCGGGCTACTACTATTATCTGCTATTTTTACGGGGTATATAATTACAGAATAATTTATTTATGTAATGGTTTGCTAGTTTTTATTTGCTTACCAGTGGTGAGTAGAAGGCAGAGGACTCTAGCGAGGGGTAGGGATTTTGTTCAGTCGCGGGGGCATATGGATTAGGTGGATACGCTGTTAGTCTTGGATACGAGGATAAGGTCAATCTGGCAGGGTCGTACTGGCATGAACACACGGACTGGCCGGTCACAGGATCTGTGACTAGGGGGCGACCTCCCTCACAACAGGATGTGCCTGGTGAGGTGGTCACTCCCGTGGGGGATGTTGAGCCGCTCATGACTCCTGAGGAGGAATTGGGAGATCCCAGCAACTGCAAAGAGAACAGAAAGTATATAAAATTAAAAAAGTGAGCTCTTCTTAACTGTTCCAATTTCCAAGAAAGAAAATTAATTATTTATTTTGTGTCGCCGGATAATAATAATAATAATTTAACAAGAGTAAATTCCTTTACAAGACAAGTTACAATACAAAAAAATGACTTTTTTATCAGTCAGCAAATAAAATGGTTATGGAGAAGTAAGCCAACATGTTTTTAAATGACCAACGGGACAAATTACGATCATGCAGTATACCTAATAATACCTCGTAATGAAGCTCGACTTAAAAGCTAATCTCTTAAAATAGTGCAAACAACAATCGCATCGCTAATCTTAAACAAATATAATCTAAACAGAATAAGCCATATAGAAAAAAAATGTAATCCACTTCCAAACTTTATATTGAGCCAAAAGACAATATTTGCTTTGCACTCATTTCATTATCGATATCGCACCCCCAGTCCGTTACCTTAAATGATACTCCATTTGCCTATTTTTTATCTGACGACATGAACTGTCTGTCGACTTTATTTGAGGGAAGTAATACCGTGCGAAAGAAAAGCTGCTCACCTTTTCCCAATTTCCCATATAAACATAAGAACAGGGAAAAGGAGTGATGAGCGATACGAACGTAGACGTGTGATGATTAGCATCAGGCTATCAATATAATTACATTGTAAAAACGGAGTGGATATATGTAGCTTCCGAAAATTGAAACAAAATGGAATGAATAGTGTATTTGAATACAACATAGCATTAGCTCGTAATTGGCATTGTTTTTGGAAAGTCCATCATTAAAATTAAGAAAGCACTTGGGCATTCCAGTGAAATATGGATTGGTAGGTTGGACGTGTCAAAATGTGTTATGAGGAATGCTGCTTAGCACACAACTGAGCCAGCTCCAAAATGTACAGTGTTGGAACAACAAGTGTCATCATCAATAAAACGAAAGAGATGGGCATACATTTCGCTGGAAATCGAGGATCGATGGAGGACCGAAAAAAACATGAAAAAAAAATTCCACACTCGCAGCCAAACTAAATATTTTATCGATTTAAGAGCACCGACGAAATAAGGAAGAGTGGTGATTGGGCATAATATAAATTTTTCGAGGTAGTGGAGGTAGTGACCACCACTCCGCGAGCGGATAATTTTTTTTTTGATAGGAGATAATAACTATTTTTGTGCGGAAAATGTTAATGTGTAATAGAGTGGAAAATATGTCTCCAGGACGGTGAGAACGTGTGTGTCTTCACATCACTTACTCATTATCAGTCTGTCCCGGTGGAAGTCCATTGAGGAGGACTCTAGACACTGGGGACAGCTCCGTTTTGAAAATTAAAAGGGAGTTGAATATTTAAATGAGAGCTGAAAAGCAGCTCAATTTTCATTTTGAAAACTTTAGAGAGGACTGTACCGGAGAGTGGCTGAAGTCACGAGCTAATAAATTATTAATTAAAGAAATTTATGATCCCATGCGGTTCCACCACCACAGCCACTGGAATTGCCAACCCAAGTGTGTACATTAGAAATATATAATTCTTTTTTTTTCGCTGGAGTGCTTGAGAGAAAACAAAAAGAAGCTCAACACGCAAACATATTGTTCCAGGCATTATATATGGAGTCCGTCCTATGCTGTTGATTATTTAAAGTGAAGAGACGAGGTGGTTTTCACTCGGTGGCATGCTAAAGCTGTGGTGGTGGTGGTGGTGGTGTGCCTAGCTCGTAACAGTTTCTCATATGGCACCATTTTACCACTCAAGCCTTTCTATTTTTTTCGCCAGAAAAACAGAGGAGAGAAAATATAATAATAATCATATCATTTCATGCTTCGTCGGCTGTGTTGCGCTCCTCCTGCTTTTAACTTTGATTATTATTTCACTTTATTTCCTCCTCCGGGGTTTGAAGAAGCGAGAGGAGGTGACGAGCTGCTATGAAAACCTGAAACTCATCACTCTGATGGAAAGCACTAAGTCATGTGCCATCGCGCTAGTAATATTTTATGCAAATGTTCGTGTGTGTTTTCCCGCACAACAAAAACCTCTAAAAATATTAACAGTATGGGATCCTCCACTCCTTCCAATTCATTTCTACGCTCTGGAATATTATTATTATTTTTTGGGACATTCCAGAAAAAAAATATCTTTTTTTTTTCAAAGTTACCAACAGAGGGGAAGTTAATGTCTCATAATTTTTTATATATTTTTTTTCTGAGGAGTGCAAATGAGAAGTTGAAAAGTTGAAATTGAGCAAATATATTTACTCACTGCTAAATTACAGGGCAGATTTTCTTTATCCAGCTTAAACGGGATAAACTGATAACATTTTGTACAATGTTTGAGGAAGATAAAAAAAGCGCAGAATGAATTTTATGTGGGATAGGCTCGCAGAGGGAGAGAAGAGGAGGAGGCACTACCTTAAAAAATATATTATTTCTGTGTGCCAAATGGGAAACTCGTCATATCATAATCATCCTGTTCCACTTTACGCTTTTTTCCTGATGGAAAAATTACTGGGAAAAAATAATTAGCGCTGGCGATGAGAGAAGTGAGTGAGTGAGTGCTGTTGCGTTATATAGTCAACTCAGTCAATTTAAAAAACTGAAACGGGGTGTACGGCATGCCCCCACATGCGAAAGGAAAAGCGCTTCATTTGCAGCCACTACTTAGAGAAAAAATAACATTTTCTGTAGTAATTATTTGTAAAAAAAACTGCTACTGTCTAACAAAACACTAACTCTTTCATGCACTAGAGCAGCTTATTATTTCTTGGAAATCAATTAGCGCGCTGTGTTGTGTAAGCTTTACGTACGGGCTTTACCGGTGAATGTTGTTCCGTCTCCACTTTGATTGATTTTTAAACAAACTCTGTGGCTTTTCTGTTCTGGATGTTTCGATAATTTTTTCTTTGAAAAATCGATTCTTCTCACAAACTCGCCTTTTAAAAGCCCCTCTCCGCTTAATTTATCAATTAGCGGAGTTTTTGTGTAAATTATTTCAGTAGAGAAAAATAATTGAGTTTGGGGATAGAGGAAAAATTATTTCTTTTTCTTTTTTTTTCTTCTTCTGAAGACTGCTGAAAACTGCTGGCCAGTACAGTTTTTTCTTATTTCTCTTTTTTCTATGCTTTTTTGCTCAGTTTCACTTCAGCGTTCCGAAAGCAGCGTTAATGGAAGAAAACAGAGAATAGAGAGAAAACAACACATAAGTCATGTTACAATATATCCACAGTGAAAATTGCATGCTTTGATCACAAGATTAATAATTAAGACATCACACATCATATTTGAAAATATGCCTTGGGGCGGATTTGTAATGCAAGGCTGAAAATCAGCGTTTTTTATATATATTTTTACTCCTCGCGTCTCCCTTTTTTACTAGCTCGGAAAACTCCCTCACGCTCCATACTTGTGTGCACTTTACGAAAAAGGAAATGGTGGCTGGTGATGTTGGTGTGGTTATTTTTTTTGTGGTGTGCGATAAGAAAAATAGAGAGAGGAGGAAAACGTACGTATAAAAACAATATTTTCTAGCCTCGTCTCTCATTTTCTCGGTTCTCCCTTAGAAAAATAAGCTAAAATCAACTCTCAATTTGAATACGATACGGGTTCTCTACACTCCTCCTCCTTCTTCTTCTCTCCCTCTAGTCCTGCTCAGCTGGAGAAGACCGTGACAACATGATTACAGGAGTGTAGTTTCCCGGAACTAATGACAGTAATCATAGACCGGCCTTTTTTTTACCCATATGCAGTTAGAAAAAAGGTACGCGAGAGGAATGCCTGCATGCTCCCATACAAATATTATATAAAAAGGCTGCGTTGCTCACTCATTTCCATATCGTCATTATTATCTGAGGTGAACTTTATATTTTTTGACTTATTACGCCAATTTAAACTAATCACACTATTTCGGGCTCTTCCCTTTTTACAAAAAAAGTGACGTTCTGGTTTTTGGGCAAAAACAATGGAAACGGGAGGACTGGGCTGATCGAGCCACGCGTGGTGCGAGCAAGCCATTGGACACTTGCTGTTGCTGCCATCAAAATAGTATAAAAAATATCTCCATCCATTATTTCCCGTAATCAAACAAAAAAATATTATGCAAAGCACTTGTGCTGGTGCTATTACACCTGATCCAACCTAATAATCAGGGGAGGAGTGAGACAATAATCGTGGGAATTGAGGTAATTCATCACAGCCGAGTGTATAATAAAAGCATGTGCTAATCACACTCCTATTAGCAAACTACGTGAAATTTTTTGAGTAAAGTCATTAAATGGAAATTGGTCTAGAGAGTCAGAGTCTAGGCTACGTATTTTGCGGTAGGATGAGAAGTGCGAGCGAGTAGTGCAGCAGCAGCAGCGATATAATAAAAAGCACACCATATTTTTCTACTACCAACGTAAAAACAATCCAACCACCACACCAAAACCACACCACCTTCAATTTCTATATCCTTTTTGCCGGTTTACCGGTCAATCTAGTTTAGAAAAATTGAGATGATTTGTTGCATTGTTGATGCGGCGGAGGAGGTTGCGCTGATCCTGATGATAATGGAGCGTATTCCGACTAAATAAACACATGTACCTACCTCCCTACTACTACTACTTTATTTACCTCCGTCCACTACCTATAATAATTCCATTAGCATTCCAATTTTTCACACTGCTTCTATGCTTCTGCTCTCCACTATTTTTTTAATTGCCCTCCGCTCGAAATCCTAAATAACCTATCACCTTCTTATCTTGGCTGCACTTCAAAAAAAAGCCATAGGAGAACATATATGAGCATAGTCAGACAGGAAAAAAATGGTATCTTCTTCCTCTTTCAATTTTTTAAAACTTTAAGTAAGAGAAAAAAAATATTATTATATTCGCCTAGCTAAATGGATTGAATTCATCATCTTCAAAAGCCTGACGGTACGTGTTCGTAGAGCTATTAGAGTAAAGAAGAAGTGCGGCGATTAAGAGGTAGTATATAAAAAAAAGAAAATGGAGATGGGAAACTTTCATCTCTCCCATTCTCTCTTTCTTACCTGATTGTTATTGTTGGCTCCGACAGACACGCTGTTGGTGTAATTAACGGCAGCGGCGTTACCAGCACCAGACACTCCACCACTTCCAGATGATGGGACAGGTGGTGGCGGACCAGATGAAGGGGAATAGCCGAAGTATGACATGGTCCACAAAATAAATAAACTTGACTAATTAATCAAAATAAAGGACGAGGAAAAAAAACTTGCGACGCACACACCACTCTCTCTCTCTCCTTCCGTTCAGATTACCAAAAAAATATTTTTTTGGTTATCAGTATAGCAGCCGATAGTAATTATAATAAAATTTATATATATTTTGCCTAAGCGAAAATATATATTTTTTTGTATTGTGTTCAGTCAGAGTAGGTATAAAAAAGTGTCCTTTTGTATGCTTGCTCTCCTTCCTTCGCAATATTTCTTTGTTATATCCAGTCACTATCTGAGGAAATGGAGATAGGAGACAATTTCCTTTTTTTTATTCAGTGGGAGAACATGACACACTCACTGCTAGCTATTAGCTGCACGGTGGCAATGTGACGATGGAGGTGGTGAACTAATGAAGATATGCATACTAGTGGCGTGCACATGTACTAGTCTTCGGTATACATAAGTTGCTCGCCTGATCAAGGTGGTTGATAGTGCTAATGATCCCTGGCACTTTTTTTTGTACTGCTCTTGCCACTTTTTAGGTCGTAAATGTTTATAGATGCACTCTACTCATAAAAACTGATAGTGAAGAAAAAAAATATATTTTTTTATATATATTTTTGCAGGCGAAGTGTGCAATTGACCTTCACTCACTTTTATTTATTTTATTATTATTTCACTTCGTATGTGTTCCAGTAATTAGTCGGATGTGTGTGACGAGAAAAAAAACAGTTCCTGTCAAATTACCTCATTACATGAGTAAGAGCATGTCCAAGTACAAATGACTGATTTTATAAGAATTTTGTTTTCAGAGCCACGCACAATTGTGTGCAACCAACTCTTAATTGGAAATGAAGAAATCGAAATAAATTTTTATATTTAATTTTTTTTGGAGTTTGATGGCAGGAAGGGACTTGAAAATGAGAAGACCCCACAGAAAGGGCAAGTGGTTTTCTGTGTAAGTGATAAATTGACAAAAATCTGTGATAATGATTTTCTTGCACTTTTTCTCACTTTTCATACAAATTAAGTCACTCTGCAGCTTCAGCTTCCGCTCTGGAGAAAAAAAATGTCGGGTATCCTTTTTTTTGAGAAAATGAAGTGATTATAATTCCCTTATTATTATTATATCAGTCCTCTTTTTTTACCGGATGTCTGTTTTGCACATGCACACGCGAGAGGGAAATTGTTATTAATATGTATTTTTTTCATACAAGTTTTACAATTTATTTTCCGTTTTAGTCCACAAAAAAGTCACTAATTTTTCGAAAAGGCGCACCACACAACACGCGTTTCCTCGAAGATTTAAAAAAAAAATTTTCATAGAATTCTCAGCTTTTTACTAAAGCTTCAGAGACTCTCCACACCAAACTTTTTGTTTTGTGTTTTGTAGTAAAGTTCTTCTCCCTCTTCTGACAGACTACTACTACTGAAGCATGATCAGCTCAGACTACTATGTAAGTAAGTGAAGTGAAGTGAAGTAAGTACGCGTTTTTGTTGTAAACTGAGCCTCACACACTCACACTCTCACACACATGCATTCACAACACTTTACTCCCTAGTCCATTGTGTAGTGCTCGAAAAAGACAAGTTCAACTTTTTCAGCTTTTATACTACCAACTGAACTAGCTCAGTACTCTCGCTTTGGCTGTATTACACAGCAAGTCTCCCTCAGAAAATAACAGCAATCCAAACCAAACTGTTTGTTGCTCTGCCTCTTGCCTCTTCTCCACACAAAATTGTATAAAGTTTCTTATACAAAATTCTCGTTGCTATATTGCATAGGGACTCTGACTTCTCTTATGAAGTTTTTCTGTAATAATGCTGCTCATTATTATTTTGTTCCTCCTCAACTCAAGGTATGCAGCAGTAAAGCTGTGTGTGTATGAGAGCTTCGTACGAGACGAGAGTAAGGTTAGTTTAGTAAAGAGGAGTAAAGGTGAGCTGTTAAGTTCTTACTAGTATGCTACTTTTTTTATTATTATCAGTGCGCTCTTTGTTATTGTGGCTGACGGTATTGGTGGTGGCGAAGTTTGGTATGATGATGCTGGCTCTGGCTCTGTCCATGCATGTGTGTGCAAGCGGTTTTTGGAGAGAAGAAGTGGACCTCTCATAACATTATTTTATACTTGCACTTTATGCCTCCGCTTTACTACCACTAATACCAATTCATCCACGGAAAGCCACACAATCACGTCACAAACAGTAACACACACGTTGAGAGTGTTTTTGTATCTTGATAGCACCACTAATAATAATGGGAATAATGCGGCGATGACTCCAACAAAAACCAGAGATAGGTTTTTACGTCTCTCTATCTCTCTTCTCTTCTCCCTTTTCTCATCAGAGTAGTATTATGCGTTAGAAATGTGTATGGGCTAGGGAAAAGAGTTGAAACGGAGTGAGAGTGGAGAACTTACAATTTTTGTACGGTGATAAAAGCAACAGCTTCGCTCTTCAGTAGCGTACACGCCTGTTTTCCCGACAATATATATTTCTGATATGAGCGAAATGTGAATGGAAAATGAGTAGCGGAGCGCACGTTTTTGTCTTCTTCCTCCAATGCTAACTCCACTGTCCCCGTCCTTTTTTTTATTATTTTGCTCCGAGAGCTCCTATTTCAGTCTAGCTAGTTGAACTGAGCAGACTGGTTTTATTTTATAGGAAAAAAGAGACATCGCAACGTGGACTGTGGACAGAGGCAGTAAAAAAATATATACCGTTTTTTGCAGTTCTCTAGGTTGACGGGAAAATCAAAAAATACAAGTTTCGTAGTAATCATAGGGAAAGCTCTTGTTACAATTTTACAATGGCATAATATGCATGTTTTTCGCTGTCTCTCAGGGAAAAATAAAGGAGAAAGGAGAGAGGAGGGAGAGAAAGGAAACTAAAGCTAATAACTTTCCCATTTTATTGCAAACAACAGAAAGTACACAGAGAAAGGATTTATTGTGGAAAATAATGCGAGCAGCGTATACACAATGCCCATTCGGGTATAATAATAACATTAGCCATTTTCGCTACATGTGTACTCTCTTCCCTTTCTCCGCAGCTCTCGCTTTTCCACTCCCGCAAAAAAACTAACATTTTTAGCCTTGTCTCCAGTAATAAATGAGAATGAAGTGGTTTCCCGTTGTACGCATTCGAAACCGCACCGAATACCACTAAAGCCAGCTAGACTTAAGCCTTTTGCTCTCTCTCTCTCTCCATTTTCCTCCCTTTTTTGCTTTTCTCCATACACTTTTCTACCAAGCTACTTTAAACTATGAAAATCCTTCTCATGTATGAAAATATCCGCTTTTTTAAAAAAGAAAGAAAGAATAAAAAACGCTTTCAGCTGCACTCTCCGTTTTTTACCAACGTATTCCCAGCGTAGCTTATATAATTTTTTTTGGAGGAGCTGGCATATGGGCGCATTCGTTCGTCCATTTTCACTTCCTTTTTTCTCAGGTGTGCATTTTTACCTTTTTTTCAAGTGCTATCCTGCCGCACTTGAGTATTGAAATCTGTGCAAAATTTTTTTTTCCATTTCTTTTTCGCAGACGTAATAATAAATAAGAAAGGAACAGCAAAAAAAGGATTTTCATCAATCCTTCAGTAATAATAGGAGTTTGGGAGCAGTAGGGAATTANTTTTTTCCATTTCTTTTTCGCAGACGTAATAATAAATAAGAAAGGAACAGCAAAAAAAGGATTTTCATCAATCCTTCAGTAATAATAGGAGTTTGGGAGCAGTAGGGAATTATTGTTGTGCTTGGGACATGTGAGTGATGAGAGCGGACTAGTCACTCGTGTACGGAAAAAAGGTAGTTTGTAAAGAGAGGCTCTATTGTGTACTTAGCGTGTATAACTAATGTGCTTACAAGAGGGGAAACATCAGCATACACTTTATGCTTTACTTACATGTGCTTAACAAGTTTTTTAGTGAGAGGATTGAATGGGAAGAGCGCGGAGTGAATGCCTTCATAATATGCGAAAATAATATGTGAGTGGATGTAATGCAATGTAATATAATAATGCCCAATACAAAAGGCATAGTTTGTACAAACGCCGTGTTTTATTATGAAAGTATATAAAAAAAGTGAACTCAAAATAAAAGTTTCGCGAACGGATTTTTCCTCCTTCTATATGTCGAGAGGCTTTGAGAGAAGTCTTGCTGTGTTGTGTATTTGTACTTTGTAGTTTAGCGTATTTTTCTCTCGCATATTCTCGCAAAGTCAAGAGAATTTGGTATAGTTGGTCGTAGAGTGGAGCTGAAATAAAAGGGGCTTTATCGAGTTTCAGCATGAGACGGTATAGCGCCACGATGCAGCTAGTGCTTTGGAAGGGAGACGCAATCGCATCTATATGGGAGAGGAAGAGGAAAGGGGGAACCTCCTTTTTGACCCGATTTGGAACCAATTGGGTGGATCCTTCTCTGGGATTGGATGAGCTCCCCCTTGTTCGTAGTTTGTCTTGGGGCTTGTCCAACATCTTGTCCTATCAGCCATTGGATTATGCTAATCCTTCAAGACACGATTTCCCTTTTATCCTGAGCGTGTAGTGAGCACATACACGCTGTGTAAAATGAGTGGTAATACAGACAAGTGTGATGTTATATCATTGTCTCCCTCTCTCTCTCTCCTTATTCTCGTTGCATTATCCACTTCACTCTTTTTATTCTGCTAACAAACGGCTCCACATCCCGACGAGAAGTATTACACACTCTTCCTCCACTTTACTTCTTCTCCTTTTCGACGCGGCGATATTATTGTGATGATGATGCTCATTTCATTCTCCTTCTCTCCGCTCTTCGCTCCAGCCTTAACTTAACCCTTCTTCTTCTTTTTTATACTATGAGCTGAATATAAAAAGTGTGAAATAAAGAATATTCCTGAAAAGGCTCTTCTTCTTCTCTCTTCTCCTTCTCTTCAGTCAGTCCGCGAGATGCTGAACATAAGAACTTTACTCAACTTCATCATCAGCATAATACAAGAGCTCATACAAATATCTCTGATGTTATACTAGATGGAAAACAGCATGCAAAAAGCAACTTGTACTCCTTCGCTGACTACAACCCAAAAAAAACTTTATTACGTAGTCGCTACTCCTTCTTACAGCTGTATACATATATTTTTATACGGAAATGAAGAAGGAGGAGGATAATAAGAGCGATGACGATGCGGACACAAGACAACGACGACACTTTTTTTTCTCTCCCTACATGCCAAAATATCATTTTCATCTTGCCATTTCTTTATGTGCTTTTTCTTCCCTTTTCTTACTTTGTCTTTGTCCTCTTTTCCCATCTTTTCCTTTCTCCTGTACTTTTCCTCAGCTTCAGCATTATTTTCAGTCACACCAAAAATACATGTGAAAGGGAGCAGGCTGTGTTTACGGAAAACAAAAGCATCTGTAGCACACTGCCACTATCAAACTTTTTTTTGGTCCGTTTTAATATCAGAAGGACAAGGAAAAGCGTCACCAGAGTTGTCTCTTTTCTTCTTCGTTTTCTTCTAGCCAGAAATGAAACGGCCAAGAAGGTTGGTGACTATACCTACCACTACGCTACTGGATATAAAATGGTTTAAAAGAGAGAAAACTAATAATGAAAAAGAGCAGTTGTACGGAGCATCGCAGCCCATCACCACACCACACCACACCACCGTCGCAGCTCACAAAAACTCTTAACTTGCCGTCAGAGTCACAAGCGTGGACGGTGGTATGCTGTTGGTATACGGCAGAGGAGAAGAGCCAACTAAAAAGATATATATTTTTTAGATGCCACATTGCATTACTTCATCATCGTCACACTTTTACACAGCTAAAGGGAAAAAAGGTTACCGCACACACACTCAGGCATACACCGGTTTTTATTTTTTATTGCTTGAAAAATCTTATTTGGAAGGAAAAACAAAGATATTACCTTTTTATATTGGATGCTCTTTTTATGGTGATAAATGGAATGCTCGTATATATTCTCTCCTTTCTCTGATAATTTTCTCGTTTTTATTCCAACTTTGCTCAACTTGCTGCGGGGGAAGAAACCCCAAAAATATAATAATAATTGTAATGATAACTTGTAAAGAAAAAAAACTGGAGCAACATAACATCTCGTTTGCTCCATGCTGACATGCACACTTTTCATCTATTAATTACCTGACTATTAACTTGTTTTTAATTACATGGTATGGAAAAAGGAGAAAAAAAATTATTATTTTATTTGGGTGAGTAAGGCATAATTTGTGTGGGACTGAGACTAGTCTTTAGCAAAATTCCTTTCTTTTTTTATGTATATTTTGGGATTTTAGATGACGTCTTTATTTACGAATGTGGGTATATCGGACTTATAAAACTTTTTTTTATTATCATTTCATCTTTTTATTGCCGGCGAGAGTATTTTTTTTCAGGAATGAGTGTTGCGCCTTGTGACTTGTGCCCTTTTTGCTAATACTGCTGTCAGAAAAAACGGAAAAAAGTGTATGAGATGGAACAAGAAAAAAAGCGATAAAAATGTGATCCTCTTATACACTCAGTCAGCTATACACATTTTTTACTGCATTTTCCCTCTCATACCTACAACTGCTTTTATTGCAGTTTTCTCCATCTGCAGAACATGTGTATGCAATCTTGTTTTACCAAATTGTGATATGATAATTTTTTTTACATTTTTTTCAGTTATATTTCGAGTGCGTATCCCAACCAGAGTTTTATATATTTTTAAGCGCATGTGCAGCCCATATCATTTCAGAGCGTATCATATAGTAAGTATCGGGTAACAAAGAGAGTACAAAGTAATGCAGATAAGTAATAAGTAGGTACATGTCTTCGCAGCACACTTTTTTATTATTTAAAATGCATGTCCAGCCAAAATATACTAGAAAATTGTGAGTTTCCCCTTAAATAATTGATTTTTGGGTATGAGGGTAGGCTATATGAGCTCAGCTCCGTTTTTGCGAAAGGAACGAAATGAACGAGCCTACGCTGCTCCCCATAATAAGATAAACCGCTTGTATCTCTTGCGAGGGCATATTCGCAGTTTTATGACTGACTAAAAATGTTTTTTCTTCGTTTTTTACGATGATGATGTATGTTGTCTCGAATACAACATAGTTTACTTGATAGAACAACATATTCCTGTTGGTGTAGTAGTACTCGGGATGATATTTTCTGATATGACAATGCAATGCTCGCCAGCACATTATTATTTTTTCTTGTTAGTTGGTGGAGTGGAGCAGAAATAAAATGAGAGAGAGAGAGAAAAGATGAGAGGAAGATGTCCAACCATTTTTGGTTTGCTGTTTTACACAGCTGTAAAATCAGCTAAATTTGCATAAAAGAGTATCAGACAAGTAGAAAGAAGGTAAATTGACGCTGATATACAAAGCATTAAAAAGCAAGAGAAAAAAAATATAAAAGAAATAAATAATCTGGTCAAGTTTCTTTAGGTATAATATGGACTGACTCTCGTC
>JAHZND010000871.1:0-37037 GCA_027744115.1 Acrocyrtus sp. NNG-2020 | reverse complement strand
CTTTTAATATGCCCTGGAGTGAACACGTGTTTCTGGATTCTATTTTAGCGGATTAATGTGAAGCATATTTTTAGAAACAGAATTAGTTTCGATGACGTTAAAACCGCTTGTATAATGCGTGGGATGCTTTGTTTGTAGATGAATTATGCTCTAAAGCCAACAAGCTTTGTTCGTGTTGATAAAGCACACATTTTGCTATACATATGGGCTGACCGATGTACAGAAGATATCTAAACTGAAAAGTGAGCACGTTTTTACTTTTGATTTTGCAGGGTAAACGGAGGAGAGCTGTTCGATAGAGTTATTGAGGATGAGTTTGTGCTCACGGAACGGGCGTCTTCCGTATTTGTCCGTCAGATATGCGAGGGGATAAACTACATACATTCCAAGCTAATACTCCATTTGGATATGAAACCGGAAAATGTCATGTGCACCTCAAGGACGGGCAACCGAATTAAAATAATTGACTTTGGTTTAGCTCGGTTTTACGACCCTTCTAAAAAGTTGCAGGTAGCTTTCCACAAGAACCCTTGGAACCAAAAAGTTCAAAAGCACAATACGCAAATACCTGAATCCCGCAAATATCAAATAAATCTGAATTCCCTCTAGACCAATCCATTTTAAAACTTTTTTTTAGGTTTTATTTGGCACTCCAGAGTTTGTCGCGCCGGAAGTTGTCAACTTTGAAGATATTGATTATGCAGCTGATATGTGGTAGGCTTTTTATATTTAATATTTGTCATGGGCTGTGGTGCTCGTAGTAACAAATCCCCATTTTTTTAGGTCAATCGGTGTGATCACCTACGTTCTGCTGTCCGGGCTGTCCCCTTTCATGGGTATGAGTGACGTTGAAACAATGTCGAATGTAACTATTGCTAAGTATGACTTCCAGGATGCCTGCTTCGATGAAATTTCTCCTGACGCAAAGGATTTCATTGCAAAGCTGCTAGTAAAAGATAAAAGGTAAAAAGATAAAAGACTAAATTTTGGTCTTGGCGGATTTACAACGGAAAACCTCGTAGGCGGCTAAATACGCCTAAGAGCTTTCCAGCTAATAGCCGTGCAGGGATCCAGCTCTGAGAAAAAGGTTTCTTTTGATTTCCTTAGGTCGCGAATGACCAGCGACGCTGCTATTCGCCATAGATGGCTCCAGACAGGAAATGTCTCCAGGGTTGATACAAGAACTTTGAGGAGCTACGTGGCAAAGAGAAGATGGCTGAAAGCAATCAATGCAATTATTGCTATAGGAAGGATGTACAAAGGTGTCCCTTCCTGAAACCGCTACCAGAGATGTCAGAAGCATACACGTCCAGCATCTACGTTATAATGAAAGCTACTCACCTAACAATGCATAAATATTCAACTAGACTATCCGGTTAAAGATATAATTTAGCGTTTTACTATTAAGTCCTTACACTGCTCATTTAGAAGTCAGGTTACTTTTCCCAAGTAAATGTCAATGTTAATTTACAAGCAATTAATTACGAATTTACACTGTTAATACAATGTTTATTTTTAGTCTGTGCAGAGGAGCTAGTGGTAAGGTTACCCGGTCCCAAATTATCACAAGACGTGTCCTTTAAACAAGTTTGATCTCAAGCCAAGTGTAAAAATTGAAAGTAATTTTTAATTATTAGAGTTAGTACTAAGATAATTAAAATAGCATTATTTTCAACCAATCCACTTTTTGCCATAGTTTAGAAAACTCGACACTCACTCATATCCCATGGAAACGATAGAAGCTAGATTGCATTTCCCTGGAGTTTCCACTTTAAAGTCCTTTACAAATTACAAACAATGCTAATTGTTCATTTTGGAAATAAGTAATATCAAACAAAGATCACCGTAACCAGCCACAGTGTACCTTTACAAATTACTAAACGAATTTAAAATAGCGGAATACAGCACAGATTATATATTCATAGACTAAAAAATTAGTAATGCTAGAACAAAGAAGATATTAATTTTAATTACTACTCAAGTGTGACGAGTCCATTTATATGTACAATAAATTACCAGCGTGCCACACGATGCTGTCTGAATTGTTTTAGCTATTTGACTATGCACTAGAATTTCTAAATTTGATGATTGGAGTAATAAAGTACACAATGAATATACAAAAATTAACTTTTGATAAAGTGGAAAAGAAAAGCAAAAAAATTAGCGTGCATTGGTCCCAGCTTTCATTTTACTCCAGGTTCAAGGATCGTTTATTGTGTGTTGCTCATACTATACCATAAAAGACAATTATTTACTTGGATATTAATCGTAGTAATTCCTAGAGAAAGCATTATATTATAGTAACCATTAGCATTAGGAATATTACTTGTAATGAGTTTTTTTTGAGGAAACAGGTCAGTATCAGGAAACAGCGTAACATAATAGTGGACTTGCTCACTTGCTAATAGTTAGCTGGCAATACCTCAAGACGGCTAGTGCAACGAGGAAGCTCATTAGATATGATATGAATTTGATGAACAGAGCAAATATCAAATGACTAAATGGCATAATGGTTGTATTCTCAGGATTGTTTATTAAAGTCCTAGCCAGTTCAATTTCCTCTATCATCATTGCAAATGTCTGCAGAAAGTAGAAATTTATGGAAAATTAGTTATGGCATAGACTCGTAAGGATATGGACTTACCTGTCCAGCTATACGCGGAAACTGACAAAATGCAGTGCTTGCTAACATTAAAAATTTAAATGGAAATCCAAAAATAGTCCAAAATGTGGATTTGTTTGTACGGCCAAATATTTATTTTTGAACAAGCTCTGATATGGAAACCCTCTACGCTACGCGTAATAGAATGTTTTAACTTGTTTTTGTGCTGCTTATGTTTACCTTGAGAAAAGTGAAGCGAACGCTGTGAAATTCCTTTTGTGTCCGAAAGAGAAAGTGAAGCGTAAGACTGAATGCGAACAACAATCCCAGGTATGTGAACAGGCACTTAAGTATATTTGTAGCCACTGCAGCGAACATTTTGATATATACTCCAAAGACTGGAATCTTTCGGTACAGGGTAACCTGCAAACATGTTATTAAGACAAGTATTGTTAGAATACCCGCAGAACAAACACTGAACGTTCTTTGTTCCTTTGTTAATATTGAATACAGAGTAATTAGTTCAGGATGGCGCATATCTAGTTTGAATTTTTCGTAGAATGAGTGCACTTGATTAGAAAAGCATTTCGATGGAAGCATACGATAACGAAAATGAGAAAGGGCCGATAAACTTTTAGCTCCGAGAGTTTTTGCATGACAGAATGTGCCGTGAAACGTGCCTACAGGAATATTGAGGCAAAACAATGGTTTTCTACAGAACACATGCAGAGAAGTATGTCAATGAGTGCGTGGTAAATAGGGAGCGGAGAAAGGAAGGATTGCAGCGTGCACCAAAAATAGCTTTTCGGTGTATAACAATTACAAAATTGGCTTGCTAAGAAGAGCCATAAAATGAGTGAAATAAATCACACTATTTACCTGGGTTGTCCAGCCAACGATTAAGCAAACTGCGGCAAAATGGTCCCTTGCTAACACAAAGTTCTGGACACCACATTCCGCCAATGACAGCAGCACAACGGAAGAGACTAATACCTGTTCCGGTATATTTTCCACCTTTGGAAACAGATCAAAGAATTTCAATTTAGTTTTCTTGGCTGTGGGACTCATGTCAGAGCTCTTTCCTGGAATACCACATGGGTTTACTTGCATCCGTAACATTTTCCGCTTCCATTATTTCAGTGCAATGCTATCACACTCGATTCCATGAAAATGACGGTTATGAGAACCGCTAGGAAGAGGACATAGATGAGCATGTCGATGCACAAAAACCACTTAACTGTCTTCCATTTCATTCGCAGAGGACTTTCACAGGCCGGATGTCTCAAGATAGTATTATCCTTACATCTAGGCGGTCCGTGCAGCACTGCCATTTCCGCTAAAACGGATTCCGTCCAATTTCGGTGCTGAATTGTTAACAACTATTCACAGTTATGTCATTTTGATAAAAGGTAAGGCACGTGTAATTTTGGAAAAACTTGAACTAATTTCAACTTTTTCCTAAATTGTAAATCACAAAAAAGGCTTAGCCTGCAATGCTAATAGATTCCCATTCGCAATCCAATTCCTAAAGTCTACAGCGCGCAATAATAACCTTGCAGCATAATGACCTTTGTATGCAATTGGTCCTTTTGGGGAAGCAGTTCTTTCAAGAGGACAAATTTGGTAGCTATTAAATGAGCACAAATTTTTTAAAAAAATTTAAAAATGATATGCTGTAGAAGGCACAGTTATATAGCGTACCGTGGTATCTTTTGTTTTTGCTGTACTGATAATATTTGACGATGAATGGCAACTAGTAAATAGCTCAATGGCAAAGAGGAAAATATAAATAAATTATGCGTGATGCTCTTTAGCATGCATAACTGAAGTCAATTAGAGAGTTGTTATCAGATATTTCAGCATAGCAAGTGGAAATTCATTTTTATTTTATGGGTCTGGCCGATTGCAGTTTAAGTACGTAAGGGAAAGTGAAATCTTCATCGGCAGCTCGTTTCTGTGAATAACAAGTAGTCGAAAACTGAAGTGAGAGGCGCACGAAATAAGGGGAAAAAAGTGGGGCTCCGTGTAAATTCGCCCATGTAGCTTTTATGATTAACTATCCGAGAACACAAAAGTTTATTTTATAATTTAAAAATTGGTATGCGCATGGAAATAAAATTAACAGAGAAATAAAAAAAGAAATTTTGACACAATCTTGAAACTTTGTGACACAGCCAATTATATTATCAGTTTACTAGATCTAATATATTAATTTGATGAAATGACACATGAAATTTTTTCAGTATTCTTTGAACAACTATAGTAAAAAGTCAAATATTTGCAAAAGGAAACAAAATTGAATTTTAGTGAATTTTTTTTATGAAAGAGCACTTCAAAGCAAATTATATGGTCAAAGAACATTAATGCACTGCAGTTAAGATGGCATGAGACATTGAAAATATTTAAAAATAAAGATTTCTGTACTGGTGACAATTATTTTACAAATATTAGTATATTCACTGTAGATACGTCCACTGTTGGAGGATGGAGTACCTTTAGTACCAAGACTATCATAAAATCAGTAAAAAGTTAAAACACCGAGAAAACAGCATTTATCTAACAAGTAACGCGGACGTGAACGTACAAATAAACTGAAGACAAAGTTGCTAGTCTATAAATACAATTTTAAAGTGGTAGTTGGTAATTAGTTCAAAATAATTAAGGAGCATAACCAGTTATCATTAGCTATTTCTACATACAGATTCATTTTAGTACTTGCTATTTAAAGCTAGAAAATATGACAAAACAAGTCAAGAAATAATGTACACAACTGTAAATTAAATTATTAATGTCGAGTATCTCATTAAACTGCTTTGATACACATGCACACACTTCCCTACTCCTTTTCTTACCATTCATCCACTTTTCTTTGGAAAAGTCAGCGTTATTATTTAGCTGCTAATAATTTTGCATTTTTTAGAGCGGCTTGCTGCTCACCTCTAACTCTAACGGAGTCATACAAACACCATATATACAGGATACTAAGGCGAAATTAGCTACAAAGTATGGAATTAATGGATTCTCCTTAGTAATAGAATGGTAAGATTGTAAGTGATACAAATACATTGCTGTCGATTTTGAACGGAAATCGAGGTAACGGCAGAGTTAGTGGTTTGGCCAATTCGAGAAAAGAAATCCCAATAATTTTGTAGAGGAAAGAAAAAGCTACGTAACAATAAAACAGTTTTGAGTACAAAAGTAACTGAAATTTCTCGCTGTGCTGAAAAGAAGAAATTGGAGTAATAATTTGAAATGATAATTTTACTGGAAAGAAACAAATTTTGATTTGAAAAAAATTTGATTTGAAAAATTTCTCAACAATGTGATTAGCAAATAGGGTTATTCTGCGTGTAGATGAGGGAATGGAGAGCTGTAATAGATTAGCATACTGCTACTGCTATCAATCTAAACAAAAAGGACGACTGCATTTTACACTTAATTAAGAATGCATCATCTTGCAAATTCTAGAGTGTGGTGATTTCAGATGAAAGAGCATTTCCAGGACCGCGAATCTCTTCTAAATTAATTTGTGGCCGTATCAGCAGTTTGAATTTCTAAGAAAAATTCAGGAAAGTCGATTAAAGTTCGATAAAATCACAATCACTGTAGCCAATGGTTCAAATGAGCTTTTTCTTGTTACCGTTTCAAAGTCTCCAGGAGTTTTACGCCACAACCAAATAGCATAACCAGGAATGCACAACATTGAGGTGAGGGCCGTAAACCAACCAAACAAATGAGCCAGGAATGGGTACCGGTAATCCAAGTACTTAATCTCGGACCATTGGATTAAGCTGAAAAAGAAGACTCCCTAGGGAAGCCAAAATGTAAAGGAAATCTTTAACAAAATTTGGTCAATATTGGTAAGGCATTTACCAGTTTGGGGGAAACTGATACGGAAACACATGTCCTATTTTTTACAATGAGAAGACTAATTAAAAATAAATTGGTTCATACGAAGCAAATTGTAGGCGTAGAAATGACCCAACAGAACTTCCACCATGAAATTGGGTAGTATCCTATCATGTCACGAATGGCTTCGTAGAATCGGTTGACACCAAAGGCCCATGAGAAGGCAATGCATTCGAAAAAGATGACCCAGAGGAGTACCAGACCAGAGACGGCGTATGAGTCCAGCAATTGGAATACGTACATTCCGCCCTAGAATTTTTAATTTGCATTTGCGGTAACAATTACACATTGTGGGTATCTATTAAATGAGTTTCAATTAAAGTATAATTTTACCCGAGTTACACAGGCCAATCCGACAAGGTAAGAGATCATACATACAACTGCAATAAAGATTTCCTTATTTCGTCGCAACGTGTGTGGCCACTCATCAACCATTGCAGTGATAAATCCTTCGAGGGTACAAAATTGTGAATCCAATCCGATAAAGAGCAACATCACGAAAAACAAGCATGACCACAATGTCGGCCAAGGTAGTTCAAGTACGGCAGATGGGTACACCAAAAACGCCAGTCCAGGTCCTGATTGATAAAGTGACCGCACGCATTTTACAAAATTGTGTTACAATGAAACTGGAATTATGTAATCATTTGGGACAATATTATCCATTTTTTACCAGAGACAGCGACTTCCGATACGGGCTTGTTTTGCGTGTGAGCCATGAATCCAATTACAGAGAAGATGACGAAACCGGCAAAGAAGCTGGTGCAGGAGTTGATACAGCACACAGTTAAGGCATCTTTGTACACGTTGTTATTGTATTTGTTGTATGACCCCAGCGCAATCAGTGTCTAATAAAATTGGAAAGATGTTCCCAATAAATATTTGCTCATATCATCTAACAATTTACTCTGTTCACTGAAATTTCCCCTTACTCCCAAAATTCCTTCACGGGATCCGTGAGATTTCTCAAGTCAACGTCTATCCGTGATCCAATATTACAGAGTGTAACGTTCACGCCATCCTTAAGCTGAACCCTGCAATGGTCCTCTCGCTTAACCGTTTGATTTACACAGAGATCGGTATTCCATTTATTATTGCAGTCGCTCCATGGAAGTTCTGGAATTTGAAATGGAAAAAATTTAATTCCAAATCTTTTCAAAGAACGTGCTCTGCGTGACTAGTCATGTCACGTTCCGCAACTTTGTTGTCACTTCTGAAATTAAATACTTTCATATCTGTACATTACGACACATTATTCCCAATCAGGGCAACCCATTCTCTCCCTTAAACGTGCAAGAATGCAAAGACTAGTAGTGCTAACAACCTACCAAATTTACATTTTTTCTACCTTCACTCTAGTCTCCTATTTATACAGTTGGAAGTAAATTCTTTCATACATGACAGCTTTTTTTCCTACACATTTACTACAGCAATATGCCAATAACTTTAACTAGGCACTATGGCCGCTAACATTTCTTTTTCTCTTCCAATACTGCATAAGGATAGGGTAAGTGAGAAACCACAAAAGACAAATCCTGCCTCGGCAGCGAGTTAGCAGATTTCTTATTTTTGTCTGATTGCCCTGCCTGGAAATAATCTCCTTCATTTATTACATTAGAAAGGTCAAATCAAAAGCTCCGCCCAAGATTCACGGAATTCCAGTATTGCAAATTCGTATAAAATGCACTCACTAGCACTGAAAGACATGATGAAGTAAAATATTGCCCAGGCCAGGACGACAATGTAGTAAATGTTCATCCAGCAAGACATGACCGCTGCTGCATAGCCGACACCTGATAAGGAAATCATTATTATTTAGTACATCTGTGCATCACATACTTTAGTTTTACGTCAATTGTCACAGTTTTAACAATCACCTTTAAAGATTGGCGTTATTTTCCACACTCCTAAACCACCAATGGTAAGGAATTGGCCAACAGCTAGCTCCATAAAGAACATGGGTATACCCCCTAGGATTACCGTCAATACATAGGGTACTAAGAAGGCGCCTATTCAAAAAACATAAACGAAAGTTGATTATTTTTCAGGTTATCAAGTATTAACGTAATCTATGGATTAGAACATTATTGCGGAGTATGAAAGTTGGCAAAGCAGCGATATCGTCGAAGATAGTCATTTAATCGACAATAACGTTCACGGGTCATTTAGCGTAAAATGACTTGCGGCAGACATTAAATGAGCGCGATCAAAGTTGTAAAGGAATCGTCTTTAACTTGGAAGGGCTAGAAGGTCATCGGCAGATAACTTTCTTTGACAGATACAAAAGTAAATTGGTAATAACTGGATCACTCGGAACTGTTATTAAATTTCAGTAAGGTTGGGGCCAGTGTTTTTTATAATTTGAAATAAAAATGTTAAAAATAGCTTAATAATCTAAACGTATGTATATTTAACTTTATTCTATAAGGGGCTCTAAAATGAGTTACAAAAAAAATCGAGCTGTATACGATTCATAGATTCCTATTGATAGCGGCATAAGCATGAATTTAAGATTTTTCTGTACATATTTATAGCTGATCAGAGTGTAGTAAAATACCTCCTCCGTTTTTGTAGCATAGGTACGGAAATCGCCACACATTTCCGAGACCAATGGCCAAGCCAACGGTAGACATGATGAAGTCTAGTTTCGATGACCAGGATCCTCGCTGCGGCAAATCCTTATCATTCCCTTCATCGTGAAGTTGAGCTATGATTGCGTTACTCATTTTAGGCGAACTTGCACCTCCCGCTTCACCCCCGTTTAGCTGGTTTATCTCCATCGCTATTAACCTACTTCCTTCCGCTGATGATGCTCCTCCACTTAACGGCTTTTCACTCATCTCCCAACTTGAAAGCTTCACTGTCCTCTCCTTTCCGTCCACTCTTTGCAGCACAACAAAATCCCACACAAAATCAAAAAGAGCTTATTCCAGTAGGTATAGGTATGCAGCACTTGGTCACTACTTAAACGAGGCCCTCATCAACTAACCTGCCAAAGTAACCTACCAAACAGCTAATTACTGAGCAGTACGTAAGAGCATTGTGCCACTGCACTTCAGTTTCCTAAGACTTTCATTGTTTCATGGAACTTGTGGAACAATTCTGCGAAAAAGTGAGAAAGAAAGGCCTATACATACCCTACTGAGTCGGCTCCTCGAAAGGATACACAGCATAAAAGAGCCTCCGCAAGAGCCTACAAAACATGCTTGTGTACACGAAAGTAACTCAAACCGTGGGTGCAGATATTAAGAATTACGAATCTATACCTAAATGTTTATAGGATAGTGTTGTGCTGAGGCTGAGTAATGTTGTTCGCAATCTGTGTACTTTAGTATTAATGGCTAACAGCAGCAGGATCATCTAATGACCAAAACTTAAAAAGAGCTCTGCCCCTCTTTTATGAAGAAGAACGATATTCTGAGCTTTGGGTCTGTTAAGCGCTAAATTGCGGAAGTGTCAATTATATCCCACAGAGTTACCCTCCATTACCATCTGATTGAACTGACTGGCTGGCAGAGAGTAAATGATCAAAAAATGCCAAGAGACAAAGGATTTAGAAGGAATGTAATGAAAAGTAGTCTTCTTCAGCGCAATACTAGCAAAAAAAAGTGAATTCGTCCAGTATAACATTGACCAGAGAGATGAGCAATACATTTCCCATTCCAGTCAGAGGGGACTAGTTTGCTGTGTCGGATGAGTTCAATTGCACTTCTCTTTTAAGCAGCAAAAACGCGTCCCTTACTTTATCTGTGTAGTGTAAAACGATTTCTGATGGTTGCGACGGCCACTGCAATGCTGCAGTACATCATTTCTCTCTAGTAACTCATTTCGATGTTCCAAAGTAAGTCGGTCCGCCAGCAGCTCAGTCGTTGGTGGCTTGTCTGATAGGTTTGCTTTTCGAGTGACATGGGCTTTTGATTAATCCTGACATCCGAGTATTACGCAAGATCTCTTTTCTGTCCTACGCTACACGTTCCTCTAAATTCCAATATGCTACGCGCCGACTAACGTTTTCATTGCCATCATTTTCTTGCAGCATATCCTTTTATAGTATATTATTGCAAAACTAATTATTACCGACACAAAACCTATTCTGAAGAATTCTGTCCATACGTGGCATATTCTCTGACAGACACTCTCCTCCGAAAAATTCACAAAAACAGTCTGTCAGATATTAATAATTACCTCATTGCTACGCCCAGCCCATCCATGTTCCTGGAAGGTTTATGCGTGTGCATGACTACTGTCCCAGCACTCTTAATATTAAAAGACGCACGGCAGCTTTTAGAACTTTAGAAGTGCTGCGTAAATGGTTAAGCCTTTCATGTTTTTCTAAAGGTGGAGCTCATTTTCTAACAGAGTCACGTAGGTATGAATCTTCTCCTTATCACGATACACGAGTCAAGCAGAAAACTTGGTAAAAATGATTAATTAGCGCAATTATGATTTGCCAAATTATAATGGATATAACAGAGGGAGGGTGATAGCACATGGCCTAAGCACTTTACATATGAATGTAGCATTTTTCAGATGCTGTTTATTACTGCCATAATATCCTAGTTTTACTACATGATTCCGGTGAACGAAATAACTGAAGCTTTTCATAGTAAGAACTTCTTACAGATGGCTTCCCTCACTCTCAAGTACAGCCAATTAAGCGACTCCTTAGCCCTTCAGAGTTAAGCTTGGGTGCAATTGTTGAAGTACTTTTTTTATGTTCCTGTGAGCATTTTGCATATGGCCACTTGCAGCGGAATCTGATAATTTTATTGTCCACCTCATGAAAATGCTTGAAACATTTAAAGGAAACCTGCCATAAATAGTGTAAGACAGATGGGGCATTTAGCAGTGTAATTTACATGCCATTCATGAAAAAATCCCCTCAGTTTACATCCTCATTAAAACGTTAAAATTTATGTGTGGAGATCAACATCGTCATCCTCATCATTCACAGAGTACAAACATGATGATATCAAAAATTCACTCTTTACACTCCCTCATCGCTCTCACTCGCTCAAGCGATATGGAAACGATACTGCTTTCCAGCTAGACTATTACATGAACAGATATGAAATAGATTGAGACAGAAATGAAACTAACCGACAGATGAAATGATCTGCTGACTGGCGCTAGGCATGGACTTTAACATGGTCGAATAATGACGCTGTACTATTTTGACTGTGCTACGCTTTCAAACGGAAAGCTATTCAGACAGATATTCAAAGGTGGTTGATTTTACACAGTGCTTCACTGGCTTTAATTTAGCACAAATATCAACAGCTTATTGGAATAGGTACAGTTTGAATGGAATTATTCAAGCCGTGTGCTTGTTTTCTCTTATGTCAAGCTTATCTAACTGCCCGTCAAGAAATGTCAAGGAAAGTCAAGGAAAAATTGCTATTTTCCTATCACTGCTTTTTTTATACTTTTACCCTTTACTTCTAGTTATTGTCAACTGTAAAATGATATCGGCTGAATAGTCACTTATGGATGCAAAGGTTGTTTGTGGAAAAATGTCAGTACTGACAACCAGGAAAACTTGAAAAATATTTTTCTTGCTAAATTAATTGAAGTTTTAAAGTGAAGGAGGAAAAAAATTGAAAATGGAATTTTCATGTACTTATTTATACTGTACGGTTAGTAGGGCATGTTTTAGCTCCTATTTGACTATGAACACGCGTGTTTGTTTTTAAAGACATCAAAGATGAAAAATAATCCATGTAGTGACGTGTCTATGAAAACGCTATGTAAACATCTTCCAAAAGGTAAACAGTTGTAATTTGTTTTTTAACAAAAAACGAACCAGGGTCATCTTTTATGGACAGCAAGGGAACTGTCCTTGTATTCCAACAACTGATCTAATTTGAGAGACAGGGAAAAACTTATGTTTGCGGGAAGCCAAACATAGGCCAACTTGTTCGCTAAATGTTAAAACAGAAATTTTTACGTCTTTCATTTTTACATTATAAATTCTCGTTGTTTTCGTGAAATTTTTGTTCCGGCTCTTTTGTCTTTCATTTCAGAACAACGCATTCTAGACTGAGTATGATTTGAGAGTACATTATAGCAAAACTATTGGATTCGCTGTAAGTCTCAGAGTTTATCAAGGGTCAACTTAGGTCTCTGATAAGCAAAGTCAGCGTTCTTGTATCGTCGTTTGGGTATGAAAATGCATTGTAGCATAGAGCTGATGAAAGGAGTACTTCTTTAACGCACGCTCATGCATACATAAATCATTTACAAGAAAATTCTCAAGCCTCTTTTTGCATAATTTTTTTTAGATAATACATATTGAGGAAAAACTTATTGCAAAATGTAAGGAAAGTTCTTGCAAAAGAAGTAAGTTTAAAAAATAGTTTTGTATGGAGTTTGCTTGTTGAGTAGTGCGGAAGTAATTCTCTTATTTTACGAGGATAAGCCCCGTGGAGCATTAAAAGGTGTGACCATACCAATGTCATTTTGCAGACCACAAGTGCCCCGAAAAGCTTATGGTTCTCATGGTTACATCATAGACTGCATTATCCATCTTTTTTTAAATTAAACTCAAATTTTTCGAGTAAAAGTAAAGTTTAAAATGGAGAATCGCTTTTTAGAAATCATTACCACTTTCTTGATAGAGCGGATGAGGAGACACCCACCCACAGGCTTAGATATATGGCTCTAACTTATTAAAATACAATTCAATCATTCATTGGATTAGACGTCATAAATAAATCTTCTTTTTATATATATGATTCATGGTGGTTTACAGTCTGTGTAGTTTGCAAGTGTATGCCCACGAAGTGTATTAAATGGCAGTATGTATTACAGGCAGGAAACTGTCACTTGAGCGGTACTATCACTTTAATCATTCATCCTCTTGGAGTGAGCAGTCAGCACTCAGATGTGCAGAATACAGGGAGACAGGTTTATTGTAGCCATTTTTTGTCCACTGAAACTTTTAGCAGCTACAAAATTTGTCTATGTCCATTTCATATGCGCGGAATCTAGTTTTCCTGGTGGCAATGCGTTTGAATATGGTTACTACTCAAGTTAAAATCGTAACTAGAAAAAAATGGAAGTCAGTTTTAACTCCACGACCCTACGCTGACACTCTCCTCATTATCTACAGTACAAATTAGTTATCCCTCTAGAGGTATGCTTTACTACTGAATATTTCTGAAATACTTCTAGCTGGGCTTATTAAAAACGGCCCAAAAACTTACCAAACTGAAACACACACAATTATTTGCAGGCTCTCTTCCAATTACAAATAAAAATGCTATGGAATTTTTTTTTAAATGTGCATTTACCTAGACTCTGCTGATTCTTCTCTCCTTCCCTTAAAATCCTTTCTCTTGAATTACTCTTTCACTGCGAAATAAATCCTGTGCGCTGTCCGCCCCTTCCGAATAACTTCAGCCTTCTTTCCGAATATTTATTTATCGCTATTTTGTAACCACTCCTTTTCACCCCAGTCCAAAAATTAAATGTTTCTAAAATTAAATAGTCTTTTGAACAGTGGCAAGACTTAGATTCTAACTGAGTAGTCGAAATGTACAACTTTTCCTCTAAAAGTTATTCTAGTACTGCAAGAAAATTGCTTCTGCTTATTTGTTCTTTTTTTAAGTCTATTGTAAACCTGACAATTTCTTCACCTTCACTGCAATATCACTTTTTCGTGTTTGTAAAAACCACTAACAATTACTTCAATTCTAGAAACTAAAATGCTTTAGGTTGAACAGCCGAACACTGTTCCAAGAACTGCCCCTGCTATCCTTAGCACTTTAGCCGACGAAACATGAAAAATAGAGTTTGGAAGACAGAGCCTCTCTGTAACGGTTTTAGCCAAAGACGGAGTCGAACTAGAGACAAAACGCATAGTGCGCGCAGCAGTCATGAGCGTGATCACTACACGACGAAGGGCTATTCTTAAATGCTCTCGTTTGCTGCGATATGCATACAAGTACTCATTGTGTGGCAGCGTTTTCTCACTTACAAGGACACTTACACAATACGTTCTGCAATAAAGACGGCTTCTGGTCACTCTCTCATTTCACTACCACTAAAAAGTGACTCGTGGACGTGGATGATATCGCAGCTCTACAGAATACACCCGATTGACCGCTTTAACACCCAGACATAAACTAGCTAAACCCGCATAACATTTCCAAAACGGAACATTGTGAGGATTAAAGTCAATCGAACATTATAAGCAGTAGTTCAAAATGAAACATTTAAGACCTGAAAAACAATTTAGTATTTAGCATTTGCATTTCAGAGTTCGAAAAAAGCTCCGTTTCCTCTTGCTTTATGCTGAATTCAGCTTTTCATTAAAAAATATATCAGGTTTAAAAGTTATAAAAGCATGCCAATACATAGCTTTAGCCAGGGAAAGCAAGCTGGAACTAAACTCATCTGCTACACTCGATCCCATCTGAATATAAAATAAGATTGTAGAGGAGGACCCTTCATTTCGTATTCGTATCACACAAACTGGCATTATTGCTTTTCAAGTGGCGTGTCAGTAAGGTAATATATAGAAGTCTAGCATATTACACACATAGCAGCGTCGCGTAACATATTGTGGCGTAAATGAACTGAAGTGTGGCAAAATTTCTGAACCTACACAAAAATTCAATTTTTAGGTATAATTTTCAAGAAAAAAATTACACTAGGCATGTACAAATTTCAGGATGTTCCTGTTTATAATCGCGTTTACAAAAGCGCCGGAATCAGACATTTGCTACAGATTGGATTCTACAGTTGGCTGACTCGCAGATCGTAACGTAAAAAGCTGATGCACAGAGCTCATAAAACTATGAGCGGAACCAAGTGGGTGTGAGCGACAGGAAGCCTTCAAGCTAGTCCAGCGAATTCAAGCTGCCATGATGTCACTAGTCGTAAATTCAAGCTCATCTAGTGGACTCTATACTCATTTCACTTCCCACTTCAGCGTGTGGTGGATAATGCGATCGGGTGTGGGTAATATAATCGTTAACGTACACTTTCCACAGTAGCAGGGGCGAAAAAAGCACATTTCATGCAGCAATAAATAATTACATGTTTCTAAAGGTAGAAATAAATCATATTTTCAATTTTCATCCTTGCTAATTAAAGCGCTTTGAAAATGCTACTAAGATAATATTTTTTAAAAAGTAGTCGTTAATACATGCACACTTTAATCCCCTTTTTTGCATTTGCTAATCTCGCCAATTTCGGTACCTTACTTGAAGTTTTACAACTTGCCGTAGCCTTTTAAAATCGCACTTTAAAATGACACGGATGTCGGGGAAATTGTAATATATACCACCTTTAAAAATAAAATACAGGAAGCGGGATGACAATACTAACAAGGATATTCATTTGAGGTTCATAGCTTGAGGATGCATAACGCATTCCGCATCAGAAGTCCATAACCCATTAGCCGTTATAAATCAGCATGCATTGTAGTAACTTGTTCCTACCAAAAACCCCACTAAACCCTCTTGGCTATCCATGTCCCCAACTCTTTACTTGCATTTACGCAGATGCGTTTTGTCAGACCTCAAAATTCCTCACTGCATAGTAGCCATAACTGGCAGCTACATTTTTTTTTTGAAAGTTTCGTTTCCATAGAAGCTTTATGGACTGGTGACTTAAAAAGTCTACCATTTTTATACACTAGTCTGCATATTTACTTTCAGAAATGAAATCATATGGCCTCCTCCCTTCTCCTGAAATTTGACAATTGTGACAATTGAAAGCAGAGCAGAGTGAATGCTTTAAATTGCAGATGAGTTTATGCGTTATTTTTAGTTTAGATTGTTGATTAACAGAAAGTCAATTTCGGAGTATTTTCAACTACTTTTGTGGAAAGTCTTACTTTACCCCCAATCAACTTTTTCAAATATGTATCTTGATTCTGCTTCCTGTTTACAAAAGAAATCCTAAAGCGTTGAGACACAGCGGATAGGGATTTTAACATTAGCGTTGAGCATAGGGATTTTAATATTAGCGTTGAGCATAGGGATTTTAACATTAGCGTTGAGCATAGGAATTTTAACGTTAGCGTTGAGCAGAGGGATTTTAACATTACAGTAGCGTTGAGCATAGGGATTTTAACATTAGCGTTGAGCATAGGGATTTTAACATTAGCGTTGAGCAGAGCAGAAACAAACTTGTTTAAGGACAACTGCCTTTCATCAAATTTAGCTGAGTTTTATTACCATCTCATGCAGTAGTACTAATAAGTAAGTATTATAATGATAATGGAGGAGGACGTCGTCAAATTTACACTATTATAATGACTGCAGTCTTCATAATCTCTTCTGGAATTATGCTGCAATGTAAGTAATTGCTCCGAAAATGTAACCATTTAGTAAAAGTGGACGACTTCTAACACTAGATTGTTTATTTAAATAACGCTACTTTTATTATTTTCGCTAACAAACTTTGCATTAGTAAATTTTGGGGTCATGCATTCTACATTTGAAGCACGAGTTGTTAAATGATACTCGCCATTATTTTGTACTTTTAGCCATAAACGTAAACATCTATGGCAAAATGTCATTAGGCCGTAAATACTCCGCATCCTCAATGCGCACATAACATTGCTACTTTTTGCAATCGCCAATTACTGTGGGACTCTTGTTGGGAGTTCTAAAAGCGGCATCATCACTTTTTATTGGATCAGCAAATATTCTAACATCGTGTTATTTATTAGCTACTGTGCAATCCGAATCTTGTAATCATGAATTACAAAATAGACAATTTTTTCATAGCCCACGATGTACCATTTTTAGACCTACTTCTACTACATAGCATAGACAGATATAACATTCATAAATTAACACCTGATTCATACACTTTATCACACATTCTTTATCTTACTTCCAAAATTTTCTTTACAGAGTTTACTAACTACTGTAGGACTATCGCCAAAAAAGATGTTTCTTTTCAAACGGCAGCTATCCAGTCTACCTGAATATTTTCAGATTCGCTAGTCTAAAATATAATAGTCTGCAATAAAAAGTCTATCACTACCACGCGACAACTTAGAATTTACACACCGTGTAGTTTGCTTTTGAAATCTGTGCTGTAGCCCAATTTTTACCATTTTTTATGAAAAATGCCGTGGATATGATGGAAATCCCTACAAAACTCTCTAAATTGGCTTCTGATAGGATCGTTGATACTTTGATAGTATTGAGCCGAGATTAAGTGGGTAAGCAGAGGGGGCAAAACTAGCTCCGTCAGATCAAGCACTACACATCCATTCCATGACAAAGTTGATGCACCAGCAGCAAAGCCTGACCAATGTGGCTTGTAACTAATGTGCGGGTAAATGATTACATTTGAAAACTTCTTGATCGGATGGGAGAGTGGAGAGGGGTGCAGTTGGCAATACTGCAGCTTAGTAACATGGCACTGTCTGACGAAGTGGCAGCATGGAGATGCATGCACGTGTCAATGCTTCTTGAGCTCTACTAAAAATTATTATTTTTTTGCAACCCACTCCACTCACCACTTCTGATAACTGGATAGTTTAATACGGACAATATTTAGCGGTTGAGACAATTTGCCACTTCATGATCCCATTCGCAGTGTGATTAAGTTACTCTGTAGGGGAAATTATCATTATTATTTTTTTTTCGAGTAGTCTCCTGCCCAGCAAGAATAAGTACTTTTTAGTGCTCATATTTGGAACCCACACAACGATATTTTTTCTAGTAGTTTCAGTTTTTTTAGCTAGTTTATCTAAGGATCAACGAAAAAGACGAACCCTGAATGGTGCATTACAGCCTTGGCGCAATTTGATAATTGTTTAGAGACATTTTGGTTTAATTTTAAATAAGGTATTTTTGTTATATTATTATTTCTTTTTAAAAATTTGATTTGTTTACAGTGCGGATGAAATTGTAGATAAAATTACAGCTATGACCTAAACAGAGTTTTGCAAAGTTGCAAAGTGCCTTAATTGTAATTGCAAAAATTGTGTGAAAACAAAGACTGAAAATTTATTGGACTGCTCATTTGCTCAAGCGAATTTGGCATTCAGTGTGTGTAATAACCTTGTTAAATAAATTTCTGCTGATGTTGAAATAATGCGTTACTGTTCTACTTTTGCTTTCGTTCTGCGTTGAGTACTTCTTGGAAATTCCTTCCAGAAACATTTAAACTTTCCTTTGTTCGCTTTCCGTCCACTGTTTTAAATTGTTTGATCGGGCAAAAATAGTGCTGCTGTGTATTTGCAAACATTTACTTTTACTAATATTATGGAGTTTTCTGTGATCGGTGAGTACAACTTGTACAACGAGTAAATCCCAAGTGTAAAACTATTTTGAGAATTTCCCAATTTGCTGGAAACCACTTTTTCCCTGGAATTTTGTATAAGGCATATCTCATTACATGATTACATATATCAGCTGATACGTTTGCTACGGAGTCAATGCTATTACAGGCTTATGGCTACCTATATTATGACTAGTAAAAACTTGATGGGTTTCGGTACTATTACAGTTGAAGATCGCAATTAAATATTAGTTTATGGCTATACAATTACATCAATGGCTAGTTAACCTTCTACTTTTCAATTTTAGTTACAAGGACACATACACATGAGCTTTATTGGATAAGTGAAAGAGAGAATTAAGGGATATAGTCCTCGCCAAGCCCATCTCCTTTTCCTTTCTTTTACCCCCTGATGCCCCCAACTCATAATAATACTTCTTTTTGCAGTAAATGAAGTTGTCGCCCTAATTTTCCTTGCATACTAATCAATTGTTTTAATTAAAAGCGGAATCGGGTCTAACAAGTTTTTTAGATTTTTATAAAAAATATTTTTTAGATATCTTTGCAGAATATTTTGCAAATCCATGTAGCAATTGGTATTAATGGAATATATGTACCTAGTACTAGTACCCGATAAAAATAGTCATTAAACTGGTAGTTGATTGTGTGGTGAGTTTGAATGTTCAAAATACTTTAGAATTTCTTCGGGTTGGGATTAATTATCCACAGAAATCAAGTAAAGTATTAGCTGAATTCCGAGTAGTTCTGAATTTCTGTCAGAATACTTTTTATTTTTTAACTGTTCTATCTAACATAGATAGGAATAAAAGTGGCGATGGCGACGGACGACAATGAGATCATTGGTTAGTAAGTTCACTTGTATGGATAAACAGAAAAAGGGATGTTTCATGTTGATAAAACTAATTAATAATATACATACATACCTATTTGTTTATTAGGAAGTTTAATTTAATTAAAAAACTCGACATACATTTCAGTTACAAGCAATATTAATGTTATTTGCTAGATAAAAGAATGATTAAACCTTTCTTCCTCCCCTCCTGCCTTGAATCAATTTAACTATGAATCATTTAAATTATATTAATTACTTTTATTAAATCGTCCTGTTTGCAGACATTTGCAAAATTTGGAAATATCAATAATATTAATATACACATACAGTATTTCTGAATTCATAAAAAAGCATCTGACTTTACGGGCTATTAATACTTTTTTTTAATAAAAATTGCCTTGTTGTTAGGAGTCACCTTGATTTGGTCAAACACTTCAGGAAGCTCTTCTGATCTAGATCAGTTATGCAAAAATGTCAAATGGACATACCTAATCAAGTAAACATTGTAAGTGTTCTACTGATCTATTGTAAAGTAGACCAAAGGTAAACACTACAATCAGCAGTAGACTCCCAGTTATTAAATTGGTATCGGTATACATATGTCAACTATATTGCTGGATAATGCTAACGTACTTCTGAATTCTCTCTTACTCGTATCTTGCCGGCACCTGTTTTTGCGTTTTGATGTTTGATAACTTATCAGAGATCTGCTGGTTTAATGGTTTATTGCCAGCTGCGCCCGTTTGTCATTTTAGGCATTTGTCATTAGTGATGCGCAATAGTGCATAGGGCTTAAATGCTGCAAGCTCCGTCCATAAAAGCTAAATTTTGATAAAGGTTGACATTCATTATGTACAACTTGTACAGTACAAGTGTTTTTATGTAAAATTAACAAAACCTTTAATTTTAAATATTGATTTTTCAACTGTTTATTCCTATAATGGCTATGATGACTTCTAACAACAAAAATTACGTTTAACCGGTTACACCCCCGTGCTTGCTCATTCACCGGAAATGCATAGATCATTGATTCTATATATCCAATGTATATACATATAAGCCTAACAAAATATGTTAAACTGAAAGCAAAATTCGTGAATGGGGTATGCTACGGGGTAAGCTTCCAATCGCTTTGCTGAATCAGAGGCAATGGAGTAAGTACCTAAGCATCTTTTTAGAGAGTTGCAGTTGGAGTCTGAGTTTGTAAAGTTTGTTTTGCACATGTTCTCGTATGGCTGCTTCCTTTTGATTTATTAAGTAGCTAGCTATGCACGTGCTCATTTACCAAGTAGCGCTGGAATTGATAGCAAAAGACGTGTTCCCCACGTACGCAACTTGTTATTTCTGCGTAGCCTTTCCTGCCGGGTGCCATTGGCAAAATTTTTAGTAGCACTTATAATAATCACTTATTAATATGATGATTTTTAAAGCATTTTAAAGAAAGAGCAAAATTCTGCTGACTAATTTTGGCTACAAAGTAAATGATAATAAAGAGAAAGAGAGGTGTCTTAATTATGGGACAAATAAAAATTCAAGTTCGTGACAAAAGACTAATTTGCTGTAGCCTTTCTTCAACTGTATTGCTCATTATATGCTTGGAACGAAACTGACTGCAATGTGATAATCACCTCGCATAAAATAAGTCTTTTGCTTAATCTAAACGGAAATGAGAAGAATGTGCAGTTGGCAAGTTCTTTCATTTTTATGCGGGTTTTTTTCTCTGTGCAAGTCGTTAACTATGTCGTTATGTCTGAAGCTGGAAAGCAGTCATCATCGAATTTTAGCGTGAGAACTACTTGTACTCCTTCTTCTCAAGCAGTGGGCACAGGCCACGCTGAGTAAATTTGCAAATTTGCAAACTGCTCAGAACTAGCATTTGTCATCACTATCGCAAAAGTATGTAAAGGCTCTTATCTTTCTAACACTGCCAACACTTCACTTTCTTGAGATTGTGCAACTCGGATGAAGGTTTGCTCGTTTTATCGTTTAGGAGAAGCGTATTACATAATTTAAGCAATTACTTGGACTTTAAGCTAAGCAATGAGCTTAGAGATTGTACAAAATAAAAGATTACCAGGATTCTAATATGCTCATTTCTTATTTCCATTCACTCTGATAATCATTTTCATACCTTCATTGGCTCCAGGAGATTAAATGAAGCTTTCGCATGAGAACAAAAATGGCTTTGGATACAAATTCCAGGCCAGGGCAATAATTGCAAGGAATTTGCTGTCTAGCATCACAGAAATTTATACGAAGGAAAGATGTTGAGTAAATGTGCACATGTCCTCGTAAATGTGCAATTTCATATTATAAAAACGTGCATCCTAGAAGGAGATTTGTTAATGTTGAATCACATACTTGTTATTTATATAGTAAATTTTAATCCTCCTTTTTCGAGACTCCTTACTTGTTAGCTAAAATCTCTTGTGCATTTTAAATTTAGTAGTGCTCTATTCGTCTTGGGAGCGTGTAGATTGCGGATTCTGCTAACTCCTTGTACTGTCACCATACAAAGTTTCCTTTCCAAAACAATGACAGTTTAATTTGCACACGTTTCTTATAAGTGTGCCCATATAATAGAAAATAAGATTGGAGCTTGGTCCAATACGATATTATTTTAGCAGTTTTCAATCAAATTATTGAATTATAGATCCCGTCTAAAGAGATCCAATGAGTAAGAATTGATTTTTCAATGGCAAAAATATATACTTACTTCAATTACTTGCCATGTTACTTTTACGCTATGCGATGTTCTGTATATTTCTAATGGGGTATAGTGTAGTACAATTTCGGAGGTATTTTAATTTATGTATTTTAATTTTTTTATTCCAGCACCAAACAAGGAGGAAGAAATGGAAGCCGAGACTCAGCCTTTCCTGGTTGGAAGTGGTGGTCCTGCCACAAAAGTTGTGCCAAGCACAGCTTTTCCGAATTCACCTGCAGTTCGACTGACACCTGGGTACGAAGATGCCGTGCCGAACACAGGAGGCGACATTTACAGCCAAGATTCAAGTCCACCAAAAGACAGGTAAATTTTTGACATTACGTAAGCAGTTCATCAAGCAGTTCATATGTCCCGAAACACATTTGTTGATAGAAAGTAGGCGAAATCTTTATAGAAATTCATATTCTGAAATTGTAAGTTACTCTATCCTACTATAAATAGTATAAATTCTCAAGCGAATTCCTAAAGAACCATCCACTAATACTTTGACGTTTTAGGTATAAAGCATAAAAGATAAAAGCCCGGACGCCGAAAAAGGCAAATAGAGGAGCTGCTTTTTGCTATATTGAAATTTAAGGTGTGATGCAAAGTGTAATAGATTGCAAATTTGCAGCTATACTTACAAATGTACACTATGCATCGCAATGGTTTCTTACATAACTCTGTTTGTGCAATAAGTTCCATATTGACTTATATTACATTCCACATTGTGCTTCAGTGAAATGATTGAACAAAGGAATTTTACTCTTGCTCAGGTTGCAAAATTGTGAATTTGCAATGACAGGCATGTGAGCATAGAATGGTAGCTTCAATCACCCGATACACAACAGAACAGGGAAATTATGTTGCAAATCAAAGTGGTACATGGGGCTATTTGGTACATATTGCATACAAAAATGATATAAGAGAAAAGCTGTTTCTCAAAGAAATTTGTTTGAATCTTCAATGTTGTAATTTACAATTCTACTTACCTACGTTAGCATTTCACGGTTTTGCATTCTTTATTTAAATAGTGTTAAATAAAGTTAATAATAAAGCACTGTTAATATTTTTAGCTTTTAATCTCTACCATGGAAAATGCACACGACTGACACGACATACCTAGTAATAGTATTGAGCCATTGACTGTCTAGATGTATTTATGAATGCTTTTATTAAGCAACTCGCTTCCCTTCACCTGGAAAGATATGAATAATCATACTCCATACTTCTCCATTGCAAATTTAGCCGTTAAATTCGAGTGAGTCATTTTATTACTTTCCGCTTACTAATTGCACAATGAGCGTATGTTACATGAAAATTTACTTGACAAAGTAGTAAAGCACAGCATGGACGAAATTGGGTTTTATACTAGTCACAAGAATTCTGAATGTGCAATAAAATGAAAGAATGCCTCTGACGGCAGGAGAGCTTTTGGGCTTTATATAGAAGTGTACTCTTCGCATCACTCACTACGGGTACGCTATATCTACATGGACTCCTTTCTTTTGTAAATCGGAAAGCCCCGAATGTCCTAATAGGGAAGTTTCTGAACCCAAACAGTACTGTGTCAGCTCCCCTTCTGTATGACAGAGCTCTTTACTTGTACATTTTGAGTACCGGTATAGTCCAGCTCTGTAGGGTTGCACAGTTTGAACATGTTTCCACTTTTTTTTTAAAAAAAGCAGATGACTTTGAAATTTGCTTTGGCGCATTGGATAACAAAATGGTTAGCTGAGGGATAAGAACGTGCTTAGTTTACAGGGTTTCGGTGTTTTGAAAGCGTTCACAGTTTTAGCGATGCCGACGCTGATACTGTTTAAGTGGCAAGGGTGATATGTTTATTTTTTCTCGGCGCTAGCTGTATGGGTTTCCCGTTACTGATTAGGGGCATTCATCTGTTTTTTTTTAAAAAAATATGTGTTGAGGAAGCAATGAAAAAGTAGATAAAAATGAGAGACTTGACGGAGTATGGTGAAGTTGAAAGTAAAAATCAGGAAAGCATTGTTGCTTTAGCACGGTTTTTCTAGATGTTCTGCTGAAAGAGCTTGACAAGAACTGAACTGAAAAGGAGAAGCTGAGTGAGAGTCTTGAAATAAGAGAGTTGCCGTTTGTCGTCAGCGCTTTTCTGAAATTAGTAGGTACGCAGGAATGCGCTATTCCTCCAATTTCCTTTTTGTTGCTAATTACGTCTTGGAAGAAAGTGAAAGTGTTTCGCCCGGACACTTCCGCAAATGGCAGAACGGAAAGCACCGTTAGCATCCATTGACGATTTCTCGTCAGTTTGCTACTACTCTCCAAACAACAGTAGCAAAATGCAGGATTTCACAATTCCTCTTTTGCGTCCAAAGGAAGAGGACGGCGAAAAGCCGATTGAGATTGTGGAAAGAACTGAGAATGTTGAAAACATGGCAAAGTACAATGTAAATAGGAAACTGCGCCCCTCAGTAAAAGTGCCTCAGGATAGGTATTGAACCATAACGTGTACTACTATAGTTAAATTAGCTGATGAAAAAATTGAATTGTTAGGAATACCAAACATTATGTATACCTAATTTAATGAATTAATATTTTTGTTATGACGTGCAGGCTCAAATTGGTTTACCTGATCCTGGTAATTCATGGAATTGGAACGCTAATGCCTTGGAACATGTTCATCACTGCTAAAGACGTACGAAGAAAGAAATGCAAAGAAAAACAAATATTTGTTTGGTCCACATCCAATCTCTTTTGTAACTATATCATATTTATATATTGTTTTAGTACTTCGTGGAATACAAATTAAGTCCAGAATACACTGGCGAGCAGTCAGAATACAAAGCCAACTTTCTACAGTACATCGGATTTGCAGCCCAAATTCCAAACGTGTTCTTCAATTGGCTCAATATTTTCATCCAGCTCGGGTAAATACTAATTTACACTTGAAAAACTACAAATTTCTACAAATTGGATATAATTTCGTTTCATTTCCAGCAATATCAAAGTAATCATGACTCATGAGTGATTGTTTATTCTTTAATTTTCCAATTTGATTTTCTGTAGTGGAAGCCTTAAGTCAAGGATAATATGGTCGATAGTTGTCGAAGTGGTCCTTTTCATATTCACGGTAATATTGGCAATGCTTGACACCTCCAGCTATCCTGGTGCATTCTTTTGGATGACAATAGTTTCTGTGGTCATAATCAATAGTAAGTCATCTCATTTAATTAACTAAGAATAGAAACAATTTCAAGGCTACGACACTATGAGGAGGTAGCTTTAATGATTATAAAATATAAAAGTAAATACCTTTTATTACTAGTGGCGGGAGGAATTTACCAAAACTCTGTTTACGGGATAGCTGCAAAGTTGGATTACACTGGCGCAGTCGTCCTTGGTTCGGTAAGTATAATAAAATGACAGATTTTCTTAACAGTAGTATATTCGAGTATTTGTGGTCCTGGTTGGCTGGATAGTTATACTTTTTTCTTGAAATGTTTAGTGCCCCAGGTTAATGAAAAGGTGCTCTCTGCTAATATGAGGTACCTGTCTGAATACATACAAGAAAATTTCCCTCTTTAGCAATTATGACTATGATGCACTTATGATGTAGTTAGAATATATAGCAAGCATCAATAGCTTCTGCGTCCTAGTTTATTACTTTATGTATTCAAAAGCTAAACATCTATTTTTACCAAGTGGGGTAAAAATCGTAAATGGAAATTATAGATTGAAAGATTTGCCTTTCTTGTTAACGCCGTCGTGTTTTGATGTGTCTTTGAATTTTAAAATATCTGCTTTTGGTATGCCAGCCCTCATATAAGATGTTTGCGAATGGCACTATTTTCTATTTATATGTTGCTGCATGTACATGGTGGAATTTGCGATTTGTTTTTTAAAAATTTTAAAAATAGGACAAACATAGTTTTTAAGTACAGTGAAAACGAAAGGTGCTTAAATAATGCAGTTTAATAAAAACTGCAAGCTTTACTTTTTTCAGGTGAGACATTTGAGTTGTGTAAATATTCTTTAGTGTTACTTCGCAAAATGAATAATGTTGAGCGGTAGTTTGTCCTAGTAAATTTCTTAGGATTTCTTCCAACCAGCCTCCAATAACGGGATGCCACTTTTGATTGCATGATTAATGTTCGAAGTTTATATAGCTTAACCTTTATTTTTGTAGAATATCTCAGGAACGTTTACGGCCATTATCAACTTGATCTCCCTGGCAGTAGCGCCGTCTGCCAGAACTGCTGCCATTTACTACTTCATAACTGCGCTATTTGTCCTTCTCACTTGCTTTGACACCTATTTTGCACTTCCTCTCACGGTAATTAAATACATTTCACTTAGTTATTTTGCATTCTGTGTCTTAGTTAGCTGAAAGAATAATTATCCGCAGAAATTTTACCGGTACCATGAAATGATGAGTGCAAGGGAGCAAGAAAACAAAAGACAGCAGTCTGGTCGTCATGGAGTATCTCACGGGACCCCATACTGGGCGATATTCAAGAAATGTTATCCCCAATGTTTCAACGTCTTTATGGTCTTCTTTGTGACACTAGCTATATTCCCTGCTGTTCATTCAGGTGCACTATGACAAATAATTATATTTAATTACCTTCTGGAATATGATAAGTACATAAAATGATTATGGTTTGTTTGTACATTTTTAGATGTAAAAATGGTGGATGAGAACTTTTTCATTCTCAGAAAAATACTTTGTAGGAGTGACTTGCTTCCTCACATTCAATTTGTTTGCCATGTTGGGCAACATGGTTCCTGGTATTGTTCAATGGGTATGAGTGCATTTACGTCTTGTACTAATGATTAAGTACTTGATATTAGTTAGTTCTCTGTTGAGAAATTAATTTAATATGTTTGACTTACTTTGATATTTATTCAAAAAGCCTGGTCCAAAGCGCCTATGGATACCCGTGGTTGCTCGAGTGCTCTTTATTCCCTTCTTTTTAATGTGCAACTACCAACCGAAACACAGTGCTGAAACTCCCATAGTGTTTTTGCCAGATTTTGCCTTTAATGACTGGGTGTACTGGAGTGGCGGTGTACTTTTGGGATTGACCAGTGGCTACTTCAGCTCTTTGGCTATGATGTATTGCCCACGGTAAGTTTGCACTAAATGAGCTCAACAATCTTAGCGTCAACTTTTTGCGACAGTGTACTACTAAAGTGGCCACAGATTGGGCATATGATCCGAATGCCGATGGGCATTATTTTAAACTGATGCTTATAATTTTAAGCTAACCATATTAAGCGAATAATTGTGGCTTCTAGCAACACCGTTGACATAATTGAGTTTTACTGTTGCAAAAAACTAGATGAACAAATTTTTCAACAATAAGGTAGTACTGAAGTAAGCCTTTGTTTAAAAAATTGTTGCAGAACGGTGGAAAGCGAGTACGCTCCAATTGCCGGCATGTTTGGTGCAGCATTCCTGATCACTGGAATCTTCCTTGGAATTACCTTTTCCATCTTGATGCCAATTTTTGTAATGAATGTTGCCGTTGGGTAAAGTAGACAGCAGCATTATATTTGGAAGTTTTAGGTTCCATAATTCTGGAGCCAATAACTATCCAAAGTTCTGAGATCAAACAAAAACAAAATGAATGCTTGCAATGACAATCTTCAAACGAGTTAATGTGGCATAATATGCTTTATCAGTAACAGTAACCAAACCAGTAGAATTAATTTGTAGCCAAACTTGAAACCAAATATTGCTTATTTTGTAAATAGACCGATGATGCAACTAGATAATTAGAAAGATTGTTAATACCAGTGTTATAAACTTTATTAGGCATCGACGGATGTGAGTTACTAGAGAAATAAGTGTTGCTTTTGGGAACTAAATGGCCTTCCATAAGAAAAGACTTTCCAATTGCAATTACGTAACGCCATTCCGCAAGTGACAGGATACCGTCCTGTATTTAGCAAGGAATGATTGAGTAGAAAGTATGTGGCCGTGTTTATTTGTTAAGGAAGCCATCTGTTTTCCATTCAGTTAAGAGCCCACCGTAGACTTGTTTCTTGGTTGGTGAGCAGAAGTTATATCCCAACAGGTCAGACTTTGAATCTTTGATTAGCTGCAAAAAACTTGTAGTGCCTATAGGTCTTATATAGGAAATAAGTTATTTGTTAATATCTTTGTTATTTACAACATTTTTGACTTTTATTTCCACTTGTTAATCAACGCAACTACTTTTAAGTTGAAGAGTATAAAGCAGCGTCCCATCCTGGAATAACGGAAGTTCAACATTAAATACATGTGTATGAGCGAGGGAAATTGTAGAGCTCATTTTTAGAATCTTTAATCAACTTTAAGGCCTCAAGTGATACTATTCTGCCTAGTACAGTAAGAAATGGCCTTTGCAATCATTATCGCAGCAGTAAGAACAATCTCCGGTGTTACTAGCCGATATTCAGATTTTCTTCGTGGACTCAGGCATTGTTAGTGCAAATCTAGTGTTTGTTCCTATGTTGGATACCAATTTTTATTTGGTATTTTCTTTGGGTATTTTAGACGATACCTCATAAGTACGTCAGCTTTTAATTTAATGCATTTTCAATTTTTAACTTAGTTAACTCTGAATCTAGTACCAATGACTTTGCTATTATTACCAATTTTTATTTGGTATTTTCTTTGGGTATTTTAGACGATACCTCATAAGTACGTCAGCTTTTAATTTAATGCATTTTCAATTTTTAACTTAGTTAACTCTGAATCTAGTACCATTGACTTTGCTATTATATGATGGGAAAGCAAGCTATTTTTACGATTTAACGTGTTTCATAATGCAATACTGGAGTAGCTGTAGCATTCATTGTTACGCAATCTTTAAGTATATTGATACTGCCTTTCATTCAGTTTACTTTAGATTTAGAGCTACAGCCGTATGTCGAGAATAGGTAGTGATGCATTACTCATCTAGTCTTTAAAAATATTGAGATTACAACAAAGACGGGAGTATTAGCCCCAGTTTGTCTACTTACGATCTTGTGATACAGTTCTTGCTTTTAATTCGTAAAATTTTTAATTGGTAGTGTATGGCATGCATAATACTATCGGAAAATAATGGCAGCTAATTAACTCACTTTAAACATCAAAAATTAATTTGTTCTTAAGACTTCTAGCATACTTTAATATCTGAAAACAAATTAGACGTAAGTGATTGTAAGGCTTACTAATGTGAAGTTAAATCGTATATACTATTTCCTTCTCATTAAATATTAATCAGCGATCAGTATAGAAAATTCGGCCAGTAACATCGGGCTGCGTTAATGTCCCTATATATTCTACAGGATTTTTACTATGCATAAAATACATACAATAAGCTATGCAACTACTGCAAAGAAGTAATTTACACTATGCAAGACTTCTAGTAATGGATAAAAGCAAGGTTCCGAAGTTTCATTGTGTGACTTAAGAAGACCTTGGTTTTATTAAATTTTAAAATCATTACGTACGCCGCCCGCATCATATTCAATTGGCGGAGCGCGATGATGACGCTTGTAAGTTAAATGACTACAAGGAAGATTGTCCTCCTTGTTGCCATTTTGCTTTCGCAGTTTACAAAATTGTATTAGGGAAACTGTAGATATGAAGACTTCCAACGATATAATTATAACAATTTTTAATATGTAAAGTTCTGGCGGTGAACTTCACTGCTGCATTTTTCCAACGTTTCTGTATTTGTTCGATTGGTAGGGGTAGATTACATAACGTTTACTTTTTTTTGGATTGAACAGCGACACATTCTCAACAAAAACAAATGCACTAAAGTTGACAGACATTATGTACAAGCAAGGGTGGTGGTAAGCCTCTACAACCGCATGTACATAAGTAAATTGTATCTCTTTAAATTAACAATGATGATGATGCTACGCGTGTTATACTGTGCATACTGACAGTAAATATATGCCTCTGGTCTACTATAAATTATACATTTCTAAACGGCAATTTTTCCAATGTTTGTATTTCTTCGTAATGACTTCTACGAGTTGTTATACTAATAAAAAGTAATTTTAAACAACTAACGCAATCAACGAACTTTTCCTTTTATTCTTCTCACATCCTAATTTCAGAGTACTTGTCTACTTCGAAGGGTGGCATTTTTTTGTACTGGAAACATGAAATTTAACACTTGCATACTATCAGCGTTAATATTGCAGATCCTCGTCCTTCCGCACATTTCCAGTTCTTATTATGAATGTTTTCCTGCGACCCTTTCACCCTCTTTCCACATAAAGCAGGATGTCGGCGCACATTATATGCATTTTGCTGAATATCTGCTATAAAACAAGCAACAATTTGAAACAAGTAGAGAACCAAGAAGAGTGGCATCCCTCTTCCCTTTGTTGCATTGTTAGAGCAATGATACCAATTTTTTCATCGCAAACGATACAACTCGCTTCTGTTGATATATATATATATATACTTTGGCTTCATGTTATTGAGGTATAAGTGTGCCATGATAAGGATTAATGAAGGATGAAAGACCCTATAGAGGATACACGCTGAGTTGCTGACCAGAAGTCGTCTGCACGAAATTACGCCTGTTATGTGCACTAATCCTCTTATTTTTCCATCGTTTTACTTGGAGAGAATTGATGGTCTAAAAAAGTATGCAGAGCGCATGGTGGCACTTGAAATTCTTGAAAATAAGTTTACACCCTACTTTATTCACTCTTTTATTGTGCAATGCCTTCGTTCTAAAATTCTAAAAGTAAGAAACCAGCTTTACAAATCGCTTTCTTGTATACTTGAATTCCTTTGCATATTCTTTAAAAATTTATAACACTGGGAATGTAATAAAAAAAAGTGCAGTTTATGTTACTTTTTAAATTGTCCGTTTGCTACCAGCCTCTCCACATTAAAATAATTTGAAGCTGACTGAATGAAAAGGGATTAAATTTGTCCGTTAAGTAATTACAAAGGAATTTGGATTTGGAAGTTAGATAAACATTTAAATTCTTAATGGCGACCGAACAACCGACACAGAAATTGAAGTCGTGATCTAGTACCTACGAAATTCCTGAATCTGCTTTGCCGGACAAATCCCCGGTGCATCAAAAATTAAACCGTAGCTCGCATTACACTATATTCTGTTGGGTGTCATTTTGTTTACTTTTTAATGTGCTTATTGACATGCTAAGAAACACCCAGACTGAATATCCTTTCCCTTCATTTTGTTTATCTCTGTGTATCTATCTACCTAATTTCCAAGAATTCTCTTTCAATTGATAGGTGCTAACATCAAAATTATCAAATTACAACGTTTAATAGCTGGGCGTAAAAGCGGGAGCTCTTTCATATGCAATAAGTGTCGTTCAACGTTTAAATCTTTTCACAGTACACGTCTTTCATTCATGCTCTTAGGTACTGCAATCCATTCCATTGGAATGTTACTTGAGCTTGGAGCTAGCTAAAAAACTGAATTCCAGGGTGTCACTTGAAGAAGCCCAAACAAAGAAAGTTGCACATGAAAGCAAGAAGAGTGGAAAATCAAATTTCAACGTGCATGCTGAACTTTGTACTTGACAATATAGATGGTTATAAACAAGCTAACACAAAAGTACGTTTTTAAATCAATTTCTAGGTAGTTATTTTTCCAACGAACAGCCTCTCCTCAGCCTTTTTTCTTAGCATGCACGCCTCGGTCTCGAAGATGCACTGTGCATACGACTTCAATCGGGCTCTAGTACAAAGTATATTATGGTCTTCTTAAGAATTCGGAGAATTTGAGTTCTTAGGTTACCTACCTAGCCATGCGATTTCGTAGTTAAAGTAAAAATCAAAAAAATATATGTAATTGAAAAATGAGCTACCTATGTACCTATACTACAGACTTTTGTACAAACTTCGCAAATAAACCAAATAAATTACCACATCAATTAAAAAGTAAGTAGATAATATGCGTTCAGGAACACTCTCCATGCCCATCGGCTTCAAATAACGGAAACAGAGTTAAAACTGTGTTTTGTAATTTTCTGGCAGCTGGATTAAAAAATCGGATGTTGCTTTAGTAGTTAGTAGTATTACCCTTTCCATTGATAAGCACTGGAGCAGCAGGAGCAATTACCAAAATATCAGTCTCCTGCGGCACTAGTACTTAGGAACGAAATAGGGATTTTTGACGTTTTCTGATTTCCTCTTTTCTCTAAAAGTTTTCCAATTCGGTTCGTCCCATCCTCTCTGCTCCGCTGAAAGAAGAACTGAAGCACTAAATCGGCAGAGAAATTGCACAAAGCTCACTAAGAAAAATCACATTTGCCAGCGATTTTTCTGCTTACTTTGAAAGTTTGAAACCTTTCCGAAGAATGGGAAAACTCGTCTGCCCTTCAAATATTTTTCACTTTTATGTCCGTCCAAAATCGGCACCTCGGCGCTGAACTTGCTTGAAATAATCATAACAGACAATGACAATGTCAGCTACTCCTGGAAAGGTTGCTCCTGGAATAGGACGAAATGAGAATTCTCCAATAAGAGCACAATGCAAGTGAAATGCAGAAGTTTGAAGGAGATGCAAAGATGCAAAGCGTCAGACTTGCGATGAGTGGCTCAGTGATGCTTGTGCCGAGAAGGATGGTTACTGACGGTCTGAGTGGAACTCATGAAAGGCTTTGGAAGGGGAATCAACTTTTATGAATTTTTGTGCGAGAAGACGGTCATTGGTAGGAGCACTGGACTTAGTTCATGCTCTGAGCTACTTATATACTGGTGTTTAATATGACAGTTGTGACATGGGCGAGAATAAGAAAGAAAATTGAAGCGTAGTTGCAAGGCAGGATGTAACTCGTTATTTGCTTTCCTAACGAGAGATAATAATAAGTAATACTTGGATGTCATTTAGCCAATTTGAATAGTTAGTGAATAGAAAGTTATATCCATGTTTATTTCTAGTTTTTAACGGCATTCGTACGCAAGAGGTCAAACATCCAATCCTTCTCCAACGTACATATCTAGACACTCACTTCACGTAGGTTTCACCCAACTTTTTATTTTGGGTACGGTTAGAACGCTTGGCTTGAGAGTTGTCATTAAGCGCTTAAATAACAAATGACCTGCTTAAATTTCGCCCAGTACCCCGTCAGACATAATTGCTTTTATGTGGCACAACCAGCACATCCCTCTAGTGTAAAAATGATGGAGTGGAGGAACAGAAAAAACCAAACCAGCAAACGTTGCGTATCATCGTCACTGCACCAGTGAATTTTTTTTAGTATTCCTATTTTTCTTCCCATCTTAATGGACACTGTCAATGTGTAACATCATAAAAGTAGTGTTTTTGGAGTTCTTAATTTTGTACTTCCTTTTTCCTTTCATTTTCATCACCATCAGTGTAAGTACCATTCATGTGTCACGCTTTGGAAACGGCCACACCACTTTTGTGCAGGGTCCGCTGAACGCAATAACCAGATGGCTTTTTAAAAAAAAATGCTTCATTGAGACGTGCACGGTTGAAAGAACTCAAGCAAACGCAGACCAGCAAGGATGTGTGGATAGATTGAGAGTAGAATTAAATCAATTTACATCCATGAGACAGCAATGATTAAATTAAAAAAGAAAGGGTGGAAGGGTGCAATAGGACTTACGTGTGATGCCGTTTTTCAGCCTCACATTAATCTCAATTATGAGCTACGAATGGCGTGTGCTGCTTTTGCATTATGATGCACAAGAAGACCTTAATGGCTCATACCCGTTAACTGGAATCACAATACTCCATAACAAACATTAAACTGTTCATGCTGCCAATAAATTTGCTCATGGGTTTTTAGATGTCTGTAACAGATGCAACTGCAGCATCCTCAGTAATGTATATGACTACATTTATTGGGGCCGTTTTCTGTTGCCTATCCGCGTGTAAATTTTTTTAGCCAGTTTTAAATACTAAAAGACATTCGATGGCTAATTTGCACATACATATGTGCTCAAGGTCAGTGATTTAACGACGAGGAAATTTGTACCAGCTCAGCCACTAATGAGCAATTGCTCTTTATGGTCAAATGCTTTCAATTTCTGTAATTATAAGCTTGTTTGACAAGGGAAAACTTTCGTTACAACCCGACTTTAGGAAGTGCACGAAATTTTAAAACATGTGGTAACATTTTAAAACATTTAGTACCGAAATTCCTCGTTCCTCTGCAGTTGCAATGCTGTCACATGAAGTTAACCAAGTTGACAAGCAGCTTATAGTTAAATTTAGGTCCAAGTAATATAAATACTAAATCTACATGGTTGCAGATAGGATTATTATATTACCATATTATGAAACCAAACATGCTTAAAATTGTTAGTGGAGTAGTGCTAAGACAGTAAACAACATTTAAAATTTATCTATCATTAGATGGCGATTGGTAGTTAGTATCAGCAAATTTAATTCACCAAAGCAGCAATCCTAGTAATGCAAATTATAAAAGTTGAAACTGTTGCATAAAAGATACGTCATACAGTCTGCTACGCCTGGAACCTCTGAAATGATGGAGCTATCAAAGAATAGGTAGTAAGGCTGCTTATTTGGAAACATGACGCAATGTTGGTTGCAACAGTATTAAAATTTAAGTTAATGCTAGCGGAGAATTGATTGGATGTCAGTGCCTTTTTGTCAGTTTTAGTGCTTTAAAGTGTCGCCTGTGCAATTCGAGGGTATAGATTAGAGAAGCTTTTGGGTCCCATTCCTCCAATTACCCCATGACCTCCAAAACTCAGAAATACGATAAACTTTTTGCCAATTTGGACAAAGAAAGCCGTCTTTATGCAAAATGTATATGCGTAGAATATGAATCTGAAGTTAGGTTTTTGAGAAAATTTAAAACCAGAAACCTGCAACAGCAACGCCCGTTTAAAACCAAAATTTATTTTTGGTAAAAAGTGACAAGCGATACATGTCCTATATATAAATAAGATATGTAGAGCACCAATGTGCGGTTTGAAACGTAATTTGAAATTACAACTTAGCTTACAGTTAAATTTGTATTTGCGATTATTTACAATATTTATTACAGTAAGCTATAATAAATGAAATTGTCCTGTGTGGTGCACATGTATTTAGGACCATATCTTTAACCCAGCCGTAAATTTCACTGAAGTAGAACTGGAGACAAAGAAATACCTACATCTGAGATAATTTTAGCGGTAAACAAAATTAGAAATGATGCAACAACTTTCGCCTTCTGAAAGTAAAGAGTCGAATTTAAGAGAAATAGATTTTCTGTGATCATTTTGCAAAAATATAATAGTTATAATACCCAGAATAATAGGGTCTACTGAATTTTATGTCTGTAATAAAAATACACTCAACTTATTTACAGTCCTTTGTTCAAGAAGAGTCAATCTTTGGAGTATACGACCTAACATGGCCTACAATTTTCCCGTTTTTATTACCAGCTTCAGAAAAATGTTTCAGGTTTCCCCCATCTCAATGTCTTTGTTTTTATCTTGTGACCATTCCAGATGAAGAGTAGCGTTTGCAGATGATGAGCGCTACACTCTATTTATAGTAAGTATGAGAAAGCGAAAATAAATATGCCATAATAGTAGATGCAGGCATTTCCCTGGAGTGACTTTATTTTGAAGGTATGATTTAAGATTATTTCATAGGTATTTATGTTTAACCTAGAGAGGCCTCGTAGTTAGGTGCCTCCTCTTTGTTCCATCCAACTGCTTAATAAATGAGGTATTTTGTTCTGACTATGAGTCGGGTTAGAAACTAGCAATGATCAAATCGGTGTTACTTTATTTAGTAAGCCGCCATGATTGGCCTGTTATAATGCTGAATATGTTTTAATATAAATAATACGTGATGTGATATTCACTTTGCTTTAGTAATTTAGCTGTAGCCAAATTCCAGGATGGATTATTGTAAATTGAAAGGCTGGAAAGTGAAGGGTAAATTTTAGCGCTCAAATTTATATCTATAACAGTAAGCAACGCTGAGGAATGCCGGATCTATTTGGAGAAATAGCGACAGCAAAGATAATCCAAAATACTTTGGGAAGAAGCAGAAGGTCTTGAGCAAAAATTAGTGCGATCAGAACGACTTGGTCATGCAGACCCAGACATGCACTTTTAGACCGAGACATCATTTCATGGGGATTAGATTTTTTGCATACATTATCGTGGGAAAAGGATTTAGGCTGAAGAAAAATTTTGGTAATAAAGACACGTACTGCTCTGCTGTCAAGAAATTAATGAAAAGATACTTTTCTCATATGTAGTCAGTGAAGCCAAGACGCGGTTGATCGATCTTTTTGATGTACAATGTACATGCTTGTTGTTAGGTTACAAATGATATTGGACTTTTGGAGGATATTGAAAATAATAATTCTTTCTCTGTGCCTTATAATACTACAACACTGCAAAATTAAAGGCCGCATTAAACTCACATCAGAGAGAGCGTTAATGAAACCAAGAACGTTAAAAGTATGTATACATATGCGTAGGTTGCCTTGGATGAAAATTTTGGGGGAAAAGGAAGGTATTCTCTTATATTCAGAGATTTTCAGTAAATTTAAATATCCAGAGGCATGCAGTGTCATATATACAAGCATGGTAGATCTCAATCGATCCCCAGAGCAAAGACTAGTTTATCTTTTAAAAAATGTTTGTATTTAAGTTTTAGAGCAATTATAAAGTCTAATATGAAAAGCTTAAATTCAGCTTTTCTCCAGTAGAACAGGTGCTATTTCTTTATCATGTAGCCCAGCAAACTAGACTAAAA
>JAHZND010000870.1:0-13344 GCA_027744115.1 Acrocyrtus sp. NNG-2020 | reverse complement strand
AAATGGTATTCGCGATCCTTTGAACTGTAAATGTTCTGAAATTAATAATGAATTGTTTTATTGTATTACATTTCCTTCATAAGACTAAGAATAAATAGGATTCTATTACAGAATTGAAAGTTTAAAATATTAGATTCATGATTCATTTAACAAGCATCTTTCGATTAGATGAATAGCAATATGCACCAATATCTACTTTTAATTTAGAGTGTACCACTCGTACTGCTTTCATGTGTGCTGGTTACTCCAGTGTCATCCTCGGCTTTGACTAGAAACGGAAGCGTTTGGGAAATCAGCAGTTTCGTTTGACTTTTGAAAGTGGAGCCACCCCGATAATAGTAAATTGGAAGATTGACAGCGGCATTTGTGCAAAATGATAGACTCACAAGAAAGGAAAGTTCTCTGTATATGGTGCCATATCGTAAAAGAATTGAAAATGTGATTGGCACAATATTGCACAAAAATAGGACGATGACCACCGGAAGGAACATTCTAACGGCACGAATGTCCTTTCTATTTGCCACATTTACATTTAGTGACTTCCTGCGATTCGAAAACTGAATGACCTGCAAAAAATACCAAAAGGGTTTAACTTGACTATCTTTTAATATGCTTTTGCGAATTAACTTTAAATAAAAAGCATTGAAGGAGTCTTTTGCCTATTTACTTCGTAATAAATCAAACTATTCAGTATGAGCAGAGCCGGAAGAGGTAGCCAAAAGTCAACCTGGTCGAAAAATCCGTTCAGCGTAACGTAGAAAAAATGTTCCAGTGGGGAGGACATGTAAATATACTTCAATTTTTTAATTGAATTGATGCCTCGTCCAATATCGTTTTTGGCTACGTATGTCGAAGTGAACCGGGGGATAGACATGCACAAGGAGAAAGCACATACTACCCCAACTAGCCATCTCCCTCTCTGCAATGTGAACCATTCACTGGTTTTGGGTGAAAGTGGAAATGCTACTACAACGTATCTCTCCACCGTTATGAGAACGGTCATAAATGACGAGAGAGATCGACCGAAAAGTCCTAGCAAAGTTCCTGCGAGGAAGAATACTTGCGTTGTGGCGCCACGGCTCCAATTTTCTGCAACAAGAATAGAATTTATTTCAAAGCTGTAAAAAATATTCCTTATTAATTTATTAGTTATATTCATTGCTGTTTTACGGAAGTAGACGACTGAGCATACTGAAGCGATTACTGAGGCTACACAGCACAAAAGATTCAAAACTTGCTAGGGCGCTTAGAAATGTGTCAAATGTTACTCCACTGTTCTGTCTTCTGAGGACTATTATAATGAGAAGATTTGCAAACGCCCCTAACACACCAATTATAGTTATGATTACTCCCAGAACCATGCAAATGATATGACCAACAGAGTTGTAATCATCCATTCCGTCCCCGGCAATGAACCGACCGAGAATTGCACATTGAATGCATTTCCCCCATGAGCACTCCACTCTTTCGTCTGGCATGTCAAGTAGCTGACATGCCATGATTGGTAAAATTGTGGTCCTATTGTCCATATTTAGTGATCGCGTATTTTTCCGGGAATCTTTGAGCTGATGAAGGACACGGTAGAACTAAATAGTCGGACAGTAGTGTCTCAGCAGCACACTGAAAACATTTGTGCCCGTTTGTCTTTCTAGTTTTACCATCACGTTGTGAATTTTATTATGGGCAACAGCTAAGAATTTGTGGAAGGAGTTAGAGGGGAATAGAAAACAAGATGGTGAGCATGAAATAATAAAATAGCCTTGATTGCTCAAAATGAATCATCTAACTTTAACAGTTTTCCTTGTGGTTTTATCAGCGCAACTTTCTTTAGGTTTTGATTGACGTCAATTCTGTCAGTGTACTTTATTTTGTAGAGATATAATAAAAAAATTGCAAGTATTTCAACCAGTGAGATTTATGATTGCAAATGTAATATGCATTGCAATGTATAGGCATGACAGGATGGATGGTATTATGCGATGCATGAGGGTATACCAAGGAAGGACAAGGATAATACGCCTCTTTCACACCTTTTCTTCAAGCCCGATTTTCTATTGTCAGGAAAAATGTTTAAAAAATTTCAGTTGATTATATGCCTTTTCTCCTAAATTAGTTTGAAGTTTAAACTATTTAAGAGGCACGAGGAGAGAAATGGGAAATACCGTAGTGATTGGAATAATGAAGCAACCTTGGATAGATTCGTATGAATCATCAGCCATCCCAGCTTATTAGATTTCCCTGTGGTCATCAGCTTTCTGCAGACCTGATTTTAGTAAGCTATGCACTTCTTCCTGTGTATGCCGATACGCTTCAAAGAATGTGAACACTTTGACCCGTGGGATTTACAACTGCAGAAGCACCAAGGTAAAGTGAAAACATCGAACATGAGAATAAAATCAAAGCCAAGAAGCGCGAGTGGACAGCACGAGCTGCTATCAAGGATACTCATTCAAACCTCACATTGGCAATGGAAACTCTGAGTTTCCTATTTTGAATTGAGTGCAAAAGTAAAACTTGTGCTGCAAACATACAGCATATAGCAGTCGCCTATTTATACTAGTATACATAATTTCATATTGCAAATAAACGAATAAAAATAAATAAAAATGTCGTAAAGTTCAAGAGGATTTGCGAATGTCTTTTTATTATGTGCGTATATTACTATCCCGCAAGCTAATTAGCAAAAAATGTCTGCGGTTTTCTCCTAAGGAAAATCTAGTAAAATGTAAGGTTAGTTTTGGCCTCTTACAGTAAAAGATGCTTGCTTACTTTATGCATTCATGAATGCAAGTCGATGGCAATACACTTTGGTTAGTTAATAGCTATCTTGTAAAATGTCTTAAAAGAAGTACGCGTAACTTTTTTTGTATTTGTAGAATATTTGTATATAAATTTTCTCTCAAATGTCCTGTTTTTATTATATCTTGATCCCCTCGAAATTATCCGAGTTATGCCCGTTAGACCCCGAAAGCTTCATTTCTTTCATTTCACTCACATCCACTTCGGATCTCACATCCACTTCGGATTTGCTGGCGTTTGTGGCAGTCGCTCCAGTATCGCTGGTGGGTTCCTTCGGTATCTGGACGAGTTTCGGGAACACCACAGCCAGCATAATGTTGACTTCCCTTCTGAAGCTGGACCCTTTGAAGTAATAAATTGGCAGGTTTGCGGCAGAGTTTACCGAGAGGGAAAGCAAAACGGCGCAGTAGAGCTCTCTGTAGATGGTTGTGCTGATAATGAAAAAGAAGTGGAGGATGGGCGCAATGTTGCAAAGGAAGAGAAGGATCACAACCGGGACGAACATTTTTGTGGCATTTATTTCATTCTTGACCTTCCTGTTTAGCTCCTTCCTTTTTCTCTCGAAGCTCTTTATCTGTCGAGGTATCAATATTCTGCATAAAACAAAGAGCTAAATCACTCTAACAAATTAATCTCACAAATTCAAAAAACTTACATGGAAGAATACCAACCCGTTGAATAGGAGAAGGAGAGGTAGTGGCAGCCAGAAGTCAACGACGTCAAAGAACCCGCCCAGAGTAACGTACCAAAAGTACTCGAGAGTAGTTGGAAGAAAAACGTATTCAAAGTTTGCCATCCCAGGAATATATTTTCCGACTTCGTTTTCCGATACGTAAATACTGGAAAACCGCGGGAAGGCCATGATGCATGAAAAGATCACAACGCCAACCGCCAAAAGTCGGGTTCTCCCTCTGGTAAACCATTCATTTGCTTTTAGGGGGAAGACAAGCACTAAATAGCGCTCCAGCGCAATTAGGACTGTCATAAATGATGAGAGGGATCGACCTACATTGACAATAATCAGGGAAACGATGTACTTTAGAAATTTAGTAATCAGTGGAAGGATGCACCGAGTCAATTTCGCGAAATTGCAAACTGCTAATTAGAGCGTACCAAACAAAGTTGAGAGTGAGCCGATGAAAACGACGTACATGTTGAATTCGCCTCGGTTAATATTTTCTAAATCGGCAAACAAATTCAAAAAAATCAGCTAAATGTGGATTTTCTTCCGATTAAACATTTTTTATATAAAAAAATGACTTACGAAAATAGACGACTATTGAAACAGCGGTGATGACTGCTGTAATGCAGCAAAACAGGTCGCACCACGCCAGTGCTATCAGCAAACTGTCGAAAGCTCGGCGAGACTTCTGCTTCACAAGAATGACAATGATTAGCACATTAGTCACCGATCCAAACGCTGCAATGATAAGTCCCAAAACGGAAAAGATAAGGCTGATGACATGTCCCGCCCCTCCATATTCTTCAAGGGATTCTCCAGTAAAAAACTGTCCCAGAATTGGGCAGTGCACGCAATGAGAAGAGTTCGTTTTAGAGCAGTGAGTTCTATGCTCAGTGTCAGGGAAGTCCACATAAAAGCAGGTCATCAGCGAGATTATTATGGGGTTAGCACGAGTACCTTCCGCCATCGTACCATTTGTACTATTCCCCGGGATGATTTCGGCCTCAGGCATCATTGCAAAAATTAATTTAATTAACAACTTCAGATCCAACTCACTTTTGCAAATTAAAGCTCAAGAAAACTTTCACTTTCTTTACAACACCGATTTCAAGTGCGGATTAGAGGACGAATGAATAACGTTATTTTCCACACATGCACTGGGAACTGGAATTATAAACATGCTCATTCCTTTCTTCAATTTCCAGGAATGTCTTAAAGGAAGGAACTTATTTGTTCCAGCTTATGTGCGCTTATTGTGGTTTTGTAGTTGGAATTGCGTCAAAAACAGAAAACACTCGAGTGCAGTCCCTGACTGAATCAATGTTTATATCTTCCTGTCACTCTTCCAATTGGAAGACGCAGACAAAGAGAAACAAGTATTTGTTTGCGGCTACGCGGCAAATAGTGGTCTGCCATTTGCTAAATAATTGCCAATTTCAATTAAAAACTACATTTGACTGGTTACAGTATGCTACGTGGGGCCCACTTTTCCACTCCCTACTTTTCATTCAACTTGCCTATTTTTAGATGATGGTAGGCAATGCTAAATTGCAAATTTTTTTTGCCAATGAACTTTGTAATCGATACACGAATCATGAGGAAATTAGCATTTTAGTACAAAAAGGTGCAATCAGTCGAGCACACTCGAATAAAAACTTGAAAATCTAGTTTGCAAAAATCAATAAAATGCTTCTTGGCGTGTGAGCGAAAGGGTGCAAAAACTTATCATTTCATTCACAGTTTACTATAACATCTGGCAGTATCTCACTAGTCAGTCAAAATCACGTCAATGCAAACTGTTGTGGCTGACGAGGATTTAATTGAAGTGGCGATTAAAAAATAACAATAATCACGCACCTACTTTCAACATAGCACTCGTCCCTGCAAAAGTTAACCACGCACAGTATAATGAATGCCTCTTTATTCAATGAAATGAAATGAAATGAAATGGTAGTGTTCATAATTGCGTACTTCCCCATAGTATTTAACTCTACATGAGTTTCTTAAGCAGAACTACTACAGCTGATAAGCATAGTCTGTCAAGACATGACAGACACTTTCTACAAGAACTTGTTCATAGCTTATAATATGACTCAAAGTAGTGAATTGAGCATATTGATAAGGCACCCGCCATCGATAAATATATCGCTGAAAACATAGCTATAGCGTGCTGTATTGGAATTTGGAATTATTGAAGTGTGCTCTAGGCTCTGCTGTTGGTACAGCTCCTGTCATAATCGCTTCCAGCGGAGACGATCAGTTTATACCCAGCTCATTATTTTCTTTCCCTTATCGTCGTCTCTCCTTCCTTTCGCTTACATTCCTCGTGTTCCACACACACATCCCAATCCATTCTTCAAAAGTTGATCGGCCTTTTATCAGTATAGAGGAAACAGGGCATACGCTTTTTTTGAGAATCTATTTTTTGGCTTCTTTTTTTAAAGCTACAACTCATTTAATCCAAATCTATCATGCTGTGAACACGTTAATTTCAAAACTTTTTTTTGTCTCGCTTGCTACACTTCCCAGTTTATCGGAAGAGAGATCTCGGGCTCCCAACTTTTGCAGCTATAACACTTTTCCAGTTCAACTTTTACACAATCTTTTTTTTTCTCATGAGCAGACACTAGACAGAAAAGGCCTTTAAAGCTTTCTTTAAGCCACTGCAATCTATTGCAATGTCACGGCCCATGGCAGATGCAGATGCGTTTACGCGGACTGAGCTGCCTACTTTTTTATATTTGACAGTGATTGATTTGGTCAAGAGAAAACACGTTTTTCTCGTGGACTGAGCGCTTTCACAGGAAAAGTCTTGTACATTAAGCAAGATTTATAAAGTAATTACAATTATTATTAAATCGTACACGGTGTTATAGGCACAAAGCCTACTTTTCTATTAGCAAGCACATATCACTCTATAAACCTCCTACTCCTGGCAAGAACCTATAACCCCGCTTAAAATAACTTATTCCAGCCGATATTATGCGCGAAATGAGCTGATCAATCAGCATCACCCAGCACAGAGTCATTTGTGGCTGACACAATAAAGCTCCATCGCTTTATAAATGCCGTGCCATAATCATTGTTTTCAATTCATCAATTTTATGGAAACGGAAGTTCCTCTTTTATAGCATCAATCCACAATCCACACCGAAAAAAAATGTTCATTCAGCGGCAACATGCACCCCGCTGTTTCCACTTCCTTCATCTTTTATTCGTCCATAATGATTCACGACTCACACAAAAAAGTGTACTTTTTTAATATGAAAAAAGTGCTAAAAATATATATTCCCCACCCATACTTTAAGTGATTTTCCCCGTCAACTGTTTTCAACATTTTTTTTCCTTTTTGTGAAAATGGGCCAATATTCATTTTTTCGTAATATGATAGCTATTTAACGTGTCACAGTTGCAGAAATCTTTTTACTATTTTATTCCAATAAAAAAAATCAGTATACGTACATATGTAGCATAGCGTTTCCGCATAGAGTTCTCCTCTCCTATATTGCAGGGCACGCATTAAAAAGGAGGGAATTCCCAACTCCCTGAATTTTTTTTCTTCCGTAGCTAAATGCTTAATGTCCTGGAATAATGACGGTGCGGTAGAAACACTACACGAGGGCATTAGTAGACAATAATAGTTCAATATTGANTTTTTTTTCTTCCGTAGCTAAATGCTTAATGTCCTGGAATAATGACGGTGCGGTAGAAACACTACACGAGGGCATTAGTAGACAATAATAGTTCAATATTGAATGCTTTTTTACTGTATTTTTAGTAGCCACCACTGTGTCGTAATGACTTCAGCGGAGGAATCTTAGCTTCCCCAAGTAGGATATAAGGATAGCTTTTGGTGGCTTAAAAGCTGATGCTGATTACGAGATGGCTTTCATATTTGAGGGGAAATGCAATAAAAAACATTGTGTGACGCACTATAGTGGGGAGAGTAGTTAGGTTCGCGAAGGGGAGGAAATAAAATATATATTCTTCTTAAAGCATAGTCCAGGACTTGCATTTTCGTAAAAAAAAATGATGAGAATGGGAATAATGAGGGAGGGAAGAAAGCATAAGATTACAGTTTACGCTCATATGGCTACATGGCACTAAAGTCAGAAGTCGGAGTTGTGGTGGTCACACCAGGTCCCCAGAAAAAAAAATTAGTAGCTATTTCCAGCAGCTTTCAGCTTTATTTTAGAAGCTTCCAAAGTAATAAGTCGGAATGGCAGTGGTGTGTGGTAGTGGCAGTGGACAAAAAAAATCGAGGGTGGCTTTTTTATTCATTCTAGTGTCAAATGAAGGGAAAAAGCCGGTGCATTATTACATATTGCGATTGTAGATTTTGGGATACTTGAGCTGATTTTTTGGGTTGTATAATGACACAGAGCATTAGTAAATTGGAGGAGAGGGTAATATTTTATTCGAGAGAGGAGGAATTCGATTATTATCGATTTAGACTGGATTGTCCACGTGTGATGTCTACGAAGCTTGGTAATATGTGCAGAATTATTCCTCAAGTTAAGACCTTGGATTTGCGTCGTTAGAAAAATAGAATTATTACAGTTGCAGTAGAACATGGCTATTCATCATTATAAAAAAAAGTATTCTGAGCAGTTGATGGCGCGTTATGCAGCTCCGGAGAGGAAAAAAGTACACATGGGAATTTATCTAGGGAGGGTGGCGCAAACTGCCACTGCACAAATGTGCACTAATAAAAGGAGACCGAAAAGGAGCATAAAAAAGTCAAGTGTGCACTTCTCGCCAGCAAAAAAGAAGAGAAATTGAGAAAAGAGTCAGATCCGACAAGGGAGAAATCCGCTGTGTTGACTGTGAAAAACATGAGATTTCGGCTTCTTTGCGTAGGGTCATTAGTGCAGCCGAAAATGCACTTGAGACAAGAGGGTGACCATGCTGAGCTATCCTACGAAAGGAAAATGATTTCTAGGGATTAGGCGCTCCAATTACCTTACGATGAAATAGAAAGAAAACACTTTTACTGAATGCACTTTGGAGTCTTTTTGTTAAAAAACCGGTATTGTTCGTGTAAGTCGTTCACGTTTTTTTAAGTAGGAAAGAAAATGGCATAAAAAACATCAGACAAGCCACATTACATGGCTTATGTCATCATCTTTTTTTATTTTCATTTACCTATTTTCTCAAAAAAAACTCTCTTAAATTAAAAGTGAATTACTTTGTAACGGGGTAACACGTAAATCAGCTACTGTGCCGTACCGTGATAAATTTTAAACTATCTGTTTTCAATTTTTTACCACAAAACTACTCATTTTCCATTGAAAAAGATTTTTCCTCGGACAAATGTTGCCATAAAAGTAGGCGATTGAAATTTACACGAGTTTATTTCATTTTTTACCGGAAATCTCAAAATTATTTCTGATTCCCTCCGGCACCAAAGCTCTTTACTGCAATTATCCAGATATCCTCTTCATTTAGGATTTTTCCAAAGTTTTATTTTTATTTTTGTGTTCCAATAGAGAACAAGGCCTCCTGGAGAGTCTGCAATTTCCTCTAAAAATAATTTATCCTTTTAAAAGCAAAGGTCTCTTGCCCAGTCATTTTACTCAAACCTTCCAATACATTTTCAAGAACAATGAGCACTATTCTCTCAACACAATGTTGACGCCTTTTTNGTGTTCCAATAGAGAACAAGGCCTCCTGGAGAGTCTGCAATTTCCTCTAAAAATAATTTATCCTTTTAAAAGCAAAGGTCTCTTGCCCAGTCATTTTACTCAAACCTTCCAATACATTTTCAAGAACAATGAGCACTATTCTCTCAACACAATGTTGACGCCTTTTTGCCTTAAGTGGTCTTTTTAAAAAGTGTGGTGGTGACCACACTTATGCTGCTTGCATTTATCATTTCTTATTACATTATAGCCTTGCATCACTAGAATACTGGACCAACCGCCGACCTCCTCCCGTCCACTTTTAAATCTACGAAAATCCCAAAAAAGTCTCAAAAAAATATGCTTAAAGTTAAAATATTACGTGGAAAACCTAAAATAACAGAAAATTGCATAAATAAATTAAAGTTCCACTGTTTTCCTACGGTTTACCAGGCACATCCTCGTTCCGTTGGGTTTCACACATTTCATAACATTTTCGAAGAAACGCAGGAATGAGGTCCAATAATGAGAGCACAAAACTACGATGGGTTAGTTAACTGCAATTTCTATTGTAAGCAAAGCGTACAGCGCACTCTTCTGCAAACTCTCCTAATAAGGAAAGCGTTTTATTAATGCATGCAACGAGGGTGAGAAAAGTCTCAGCGGGGTGACCAGAGCATAAAAGAAAAAAGGACTTGGATACTTGTGGGATGCATGCCTCCATTGTCATTTATTGCTGCAGCCCATATGCACACATCTTTCCACTTGCAGAGAGAATAAAATGATGAATATTACCTTTTGGTTTTAGAAGTCACTTTAGCTAGAAAAAGTAGGGAAAATCGTTGTAAGCCGTATACTTTTTCATTCACCATTCTGAAGGAAACAATGCCAGTAAATAGGGAAGAAGATTGGGGGATACTTAAACCCCAACAGTGAAGCAATGAGAGGGAATATTAGGGTCATCATCACAGCTCATCGTCATCATCTAGCACCACTCTGGGGCTCCTTTTCAAATAAATATCTCTCTGAAAATGGTTCAAAGCTCAGATGCACGACCTGATCGAGAGGCGAACTTTTGAGTGCACTACCAAAACTGCTCTGTTTTCGTAAAATTGGAAAAAAGTGAAAACAAAGAAAGGGATGTGGATGCTGGGACGGCTGAAGTTGTGGTGAGAGAAGTAACGAACAAGTCACACTTTATAATATTATTTTTTGGGGGATTTTGAATGGATTTAGGGAAGGTCCCACTTGCTACTTGCTCCTGCGTTTGGGTTTTGTTATTTTTTTATGAAAATTCCCAAAAAAAGTAGGGAGTTTTCTCGCAGGACCCTGCTAAATGTAGTGGATGGAGAACTTGGAAAAGCCGCTTCCGATTATGATTAAATATATAATGAGCCATCCTTCCTGTATATGATTTTACAAGGGGAAATGTGGAAATACTGAAAAAAGCCCCCGAAATGGTATGGGGTCATCACAGTAAACTTTTGGGTTTTTGAAGCTAATATAGTTCCGCTGTTCTTTAATTTGGGTAGTGTTGTTGCACTATTTAGCTTTTATTGTTCACTCGTAAATTTTATACCCGGGAATGGTGCGATGCTATTCATTCTATTGAATGCTCTCGTGTGTATAACACACTTGTTAAAATCAAAGTATAAATTTGGAATCCAACGATTTTACCCCAGAATTCACACTCAGTTGGTGGTACATCCCAGTGGGGAGGAAGGAAAGAGAATGGATCTTCTGAAATGGAAAAGAAATGAATTTTTTAAAAAAGACAAGCACAAGGGCAAGATGTGGAATATGGGATGAAATGGGAGACCAACATTTTAACAGCTCACCACTTACTTCCCCAATTCCACTGGGCTTGGAGATGAAAGAGCCGTTAGTTTTTTTTACTATGAAAAAGGTATGTTAAAAATTAAGGTTGTAGTGCAGTCCGCGAAAGCAAAACGGTGAAAACGAGCTGAAAATCAAAGATCAGAAAATGCAAATATCTTGTTTGTTGTGCTGAGATGTTAGACTTAAGCGTCGAAAAGACAATTATTTTGACAACTATGTCTAATTAATAGTTCAGATCTGGTAGGTAAGTTGGTTTGGTAAAATGTAAAACAATAAAAATCTAAGCAAAGGATAAGAAAGCACAAAATGAGTTCCTGTAGAGCTAAATACCTCGAGCTTCATTTTCTGTGTACTTTTGTGACCAGGCACAAAAATTTCAGTATATATATGCACATGTAATCAGGCTCGATTATTTTAGCGGAAAAGAATTTTCCGCTTAAAGAAAACCTAAAAGAAAACGTAAAAGAAACCTCTTATGTGAAAATGAAGCTTCCTTTCACATCTTCGAAAACGAATAATCAGGGCAGGATGGGTAAAAACAGTTTTAAGATAGAACGTGCGATAAATTTTCTTTCAATTTTCTGGCAGTTTTCTATTGTCCAAACTGGATCAAAATACCAGAGTTCCTGTAGAGCTAAATACCTCGAGCTTCATTTTCTGTGTACTTTTGTGACCAGGCACAAAAATTTCAGTATATATACCTATGCACATGTAATCAGGCTCGATTATTTTAGCGGAAAAGAATTTGTAAACCTCTTATGTGAAAATGAAGCTTTCTTTCACATCTTCGAAAACGAATAATCAGGGCAGGATGGGTAAAAACAGTTTTAAGATAGAACGTGCGATAAATTTTCTTTCAATTTTCTGGCAGTTTTCTATTGTCCAAACTGGAGATGAGATGACTAAGGGGAATCCAGCAAAAGCGAGCAACTCTTCACAGAAGTCACCATGTATGACTTTGTCTGACTTCCCTGACCTTGTTATCTTACATGTTTCATCATTGCATTCATTCCTTTCAATAAAGCAGCTGAAACTGAAAAAAGGGAAGCTTTGTACAAGATGCAATCTCAACTTTGTTTTCCAGTTTTACAATAATTTTTTTTCTCTGTTAGTGAAAGAGAAATAACAAAACTGATGGACATATGAACTGATGACTTTTATACTCTTCACAGAAGTCACCATGTATGACTTTGTCTGACTCCCCTGACCTTGTTATCTTACATGTTTCATCATTACATTCATCCCTTTCAATAAAGCAGCTGAAACTGAAAAAAGGGAAGCTTTGTAAAAGATGCAATCTCAACTTTGTTTTCCAGTTTTACAATAATTTTTTTTCTCTGTTAGTGAAAGAGAAATAACAAAACTGATGGACATATGAACTGATGACTTTTATGATAGTGAAAAAAATGTTTTTTTCCAGCTATTCCTCAGAAAAACTGGATGTTCAGAAAAGCTCGTAGGCAGATGTCTACAACTTCAATTAATGTGATTTGAGGTTTTACAGCAATAATAGAAAATACTTCCTTTGTATTTTATTAACCGACATAAAGATAATTGCACTAGATAGTGCAACGCTTTGTCTGTTAATTTTAAATACAGAAACAATTTCAAAATTTGAGTTCCCGACGAAGCCAGCTCGAATACTTTTCCGCTGAGGTATGCTTCAGTGAAGCTGAATCGTTTTTTGTACTTTTCCCCTGCTTCTTCCCCTTTACTTTCTTTATTCTGCTATGTCGATCTCAAGGAGTAGTTGACAGCCTTGTTCTATCTTTGAAGTCAAAAATTTTAATCTAGTAAGAAAGAGAACGATGAAGTGCACTCAGAAACTGCACACAATGAATCCTTTCTTCAAGGTAAGTCCTCGGCACTTGACTTTCGAGTGCCTCTCGTCGACAATTGACATAGCCTCATTTTACTACGATTAGTGTGCTGTGGCTTTGGCTGAATTGAATCCCAAATTGACATGGGAGAGAATGCATGTGAATAAATTCAAGTGAATAGCGTTTCTGCTTACGCTTGTACTTTAGCTTCAGCTCAAATAATTTATTTTCCTCCAGCGTAAACTGCTCTTTTCTTCTAATTTTACTCCCATATTAATTCTGTTGTTACCCGTAGTGTGAGATAATTTTTTAAATATTATATATGGGCATCAATTTTGTGTCATTTACTAAAGAAGGTACAGTTCCTAAAAGCGTTTGGACAAGTCAACCCCAAAACATTCCATCCCATAATTTCAGGATCCCACCTACCTCCCAAAAAAGTAACTTTGACTGTTTTCCTTGAATAATCCCGTGAAAGCAAGCACTTAAGTGGAAATAGCAAAGTCAACTTTACTTATATTGTAGTCGAAGAGTAGAAGCTTACCAGAGCAAAACTTTACAAAACGGATCAACAGCTTTAAAT
>JAHZND010000869.1:0-10906 GCA_027744115.1 Acrocyrtus sp. NNG-2020 | reverse complement strand
TGATTACGGATAATGACATGATTGAAAAGCGTTCTTCCATCTAGTCTTATTATCCCATTAAAAATATTGATTCATTTTTGCAATTATCCTTAGACATCCACTAAAGTGTCAGTATGTATGTCGCTTTTCGTAAAATTGCGCAAAAAGAGCAGTTCTCTCGCACTCTGTTCTGGCGAATTGCAAAAGTGTACTTTCCCAGCACATATTTTTCGTAAACCATTCCGAGAAATGCTTTTAGCTGTCTTTTACTCGATGAAGCGAGTGTGAATTTTATATTTTATAAAAGAAGAATATATTTTTCGGGTTCCGTCTTATTAAAAAATTGCTCAGTGTCTGATAGCTTCACCCACTCTGTGTGTCTCCTTCAGTGAAGAAATTGAAATTGTACTTTGTGAGCCGAAGTGCCATCCTCACTCATGTTTTATGAATGCATTAAAACTGATGCTGCTGTGCAGTAGTAAAAAAAATTCTTTCTGGAATTCTCTCTTCTCTCTCGTACGCTTTCTCCAGAATTCTCGCCATTGCCATACGGGCTTTAAATGGAGCCGGCTTCTTCGGTGTTGCTTCACATTTCGCTGTAATAATCCAAATTCAGAGAACAACTTTATAAAACTTTTCACTAACTTATGTGAAACGAAAGCTGTAACGTATTTTTACAATATTTTTTTTACAAACTTCTTATTTATTATCTGCTTCTTCATCTCTCAATCTGATTATGTAGTTGACGGAAAGTTGAAGTAACGAAGTCAGATGGAGTAACACTAAAAAATATATCACTCGTTTTGTCATAAGCTCACAAGGATAAAGTCGGGGTAAGTTTGTTGCTTCCAAAAGTTATTTTTTTTCCAGAGCGAAAAGTTAAGCTGAAATTATAGTGTCTGTCTGTGGAATTGTGGACGTCAATTTCTCAATAGAGCTTGAACACTAAAGTACTAAAAACTCACTCATCCCTCTTTTTGAAGAACAATGAACTTACGCATTCAACAAAATTGTATTACATTTTCAGAGTCCACCTAAAAGGGAAAAACAGGCATAATAATATTCTGCCTAATACAACAGGGAAACTCTCCGAAACTGATGATGAGAATTTTAGAGTGGATAGAAAGCATCTCAAATTTCATTTCGCCATTAAACAATGAAAAAAAATGTGAAAAGGCTCCGCGCAGAGCGAACATTGACTTTCTGCAAAGAGCAGCATTAGCAAAGCTAACCAACCGTATTGTCACACGATCTAAAAAGTCTGCAATTTTAGGCTTCTCTCCATCTCATCTCTATCCCGCACTTTTTAACAACTTTCCCAGTGTTATTGTCTCTTCCCGTAATCTCTTAAAATGGAAGTAAAAGGGGTCATAAGAAGAGGATATAATGACGTGAGCACATTTTCCACATATCACAAAAACCAGCTTAAGATATATGCAAAGAACAAAGAGACTACTGATAAGGTCACAGTCGGCGGACGATGAGTACACATAATTTCTCCAAGTCGGAGCCATAGCACATCTCTGCCATTTTTTGAATATATTGTAAATTGTAATAATAATATCTGCACTCATCTTCTTCTATTGCGGAAGCGTACAAAAAGCACTGGAGCAACATCAACTCGTTTTTTTCCTGTGTAGAAGAATGGAGCAAGCCCACATTTTTTTCGTTACATAAAACTGTCACAGAAAAGGAAATCGTTGCAAATTGCCTTGCGCTTAAGTTTTCTTCCTTTTTCCTATGTTCATTTATTCATTACATTTTACATTATTTTTGCATAGTGGGTGAGTAGGCTCATGCGTAAAAGTAAGTTCATTTCTCAAAGAAAGTTGGGCTTTTAGCAGTGTAGACAGTCCCGGAATAAATTAAAAGAATATCTTACATTACAGTGCCATTTCAGCCATAGTCGCAATCGCAATTCGCGATAGGTACTCATGTGACATGATACGATTATACAAAATTCTTGGACGAAATTCTGTACATCTGCCATATTTTTACTGTATTAGTAGATATTTAATTATTAACTCGAGCGAAACACCTTCAGCATTTTGCTTAAGAGTTATTCCATGAGCACAAAGGGATACATTGGATTACAACAGCGTTATTCTTCCAACATTTTCGTAGTTTATCAGTGGGCACCGGAAGCTTCTCGGCAAATCTTTAGAGAAGGTAATAATAGAAAGTGTGAAGTCGTATGTGATTTGTAAACTGTTTTGGGTTTAACTTCCGCATACAGGTACGCTCCATTATCATGATACGATTATACAAAATTCTTGGACGAAATTCTGTACATCTGCCATATTTTTACTGTATTAGTAGATATTTAATTATTAACTCGAGCGAAACACCTTCAGCATTTTGCTTAAGAATTATTCCATGAGCACAAAGGAATACATTGGATTACAAGAGTGTTATTCTTCCAACATTATTTATGTAGTTTATCAGTGGGCACCGGAAGCTTCCCAGCAAATCTTTAGAGAAGGTAATAATAGAAAGTGTGAAGTCGTATGTGATTTGTAAACTGCTTTGGGTTTAACTTCCGCATACAGGTACGCTCCATTAAGTAAATCTATTTTTGGACATTTTATTGAATGGGTAGCAAGTTTATGTAGTAAAACATGGCTTGTTTATTTTTTCGAAGATGTATTCAGGTCATTTCCCCGTAAGCATCTGTCCTCAGCTTTAGCCTGTAGAGTGGATAGGCATTAATATGAAAGGGAGCTATTTCCCTATATTTTTTTATCAACTCTTTCCATATACTCCTGCTTACTTTTAGATTTTCTTTTAGGATAAATATGGGGAGTGAAAATACCCACTTTTAAGCTGTGCTATTTTTCCCGGCACAATTTATTGTTACGAGACGTGTCATCCTTTACTTCCACAACATAACTATGCCATGTCGCCTCCCTAACATTTTCCTCTTCCCTCTTTCCCTTCCTGGTTCTTTCCAGGGAGGAAAAAAAGTACAAAAAAATGAGTCCCATCCCAAAATAAACTGGAAATGGGAAGAAACCGAAAAAAACGCGGAATGGATCTGAACACTCCACACGGAAATACTTACTTTTGAGATAGCCGTAATGTGAATCAGCTACAGGACACGCACCACACCACTTTCCATTTTTTCCATTTTGCGGTGAACTTGACGTATTTTTGCTTATCCCTTCACACCATTATAAAATACGGACTGCTGACACAAATCCAATCCTTCTTTGTTGACTCCTTCTCTCTCGTCATTTGTGCTGAATGTTTATGAGCTCCCTCTTCATACACTTTCTTTTTAGGGTGAAATAGCCTCGCCATTTTCCCCTTTCGCTTTCTCTCCTTTTTCCGCGAAATGGCGATGGACTCTAATGCAAAGTAACTCTGTGGTGATGACGGTGATAACTACAGGCACTTTTCCCTTTACGGAAGCTAAGGGAAAGTGAAAGCTGTTGCTTTCTATTCATCTCATCCCCACTCATTTTTTTGCTTCTCTCTTCATGGAAAAAAAAGTATAACACTTTTTTTTGTTGCAGGCTCATGGCCGTTTTCACAGGAAGAGGGAGTGTGGGCTGATCGTTGTGACCATCATTATAATAAACTTTAGTGACTTTCTTCACGTTTAAACATACACTGACTGACTAACGAGAGGAGAGGGAAGATGAAAAAAAAGTCCACACAAAAAATATCTATTTTTTTCTTCTTCCTGTGAAAAGGGAAAAACGGAAAGGAAAAAAACCGCAAGCTTTATATTTTCCCTTAAAAACTAGTCTGAAAAGTTTCTTCTCTCAATCAACTCTACTTTTTAAAGACCAACGCAAACTTTCAGCTTACATAAAGTAACAAAACCACCCGCGAGGAAAAGCACACAAATTTTTTTTTCGCAAACTCATACCCCATCGGAGACTACAGTTGCTCAATTGCAAAAGAAGTTAAGTTATAACAAAGTCACAGTAAAAAATGGACTGGAGAGAACTGCCACTTCTGCACAAAAACTATTTTTCTTTCTTAACATGTCAAGCAGTACAGAGGGAGCAAACAACCGCCTATATTTTTTACGTATGCCAAGAACTACAAAAATATATAGTGTGCCACTTCCTCTGAGCTTGATCTTGACTAATCGTCAGCGAATGGCGGTGTGTGTCTGTTAAGCAGTCTGTTATTTTGCGCCATGTGCCTTCCCACTTCCTTGAAAATAATTTCTATCGCTTTAGGACACAACTTGCCCTTATTGCCTGTATGTAGCAATTCACATTTCATTTTTTTTCCACTGCTGGAAACGAAAGTCATCAACTCCCTCTTTTCAAAAAAAAATAATATTTATACTCTGAATAAGCCGCTTTTATTATATACTTTCAGTTTACATACTGTCTGCCCTGTAATAATGATAATGTAGGTCAATGAGCTCATCAGTATGGATTACAGCTGTAGAGTTTCGCAAGAATATACATATTTTCATGAGAAAAAAATATATATCTGGTTTCCTCGGGTGGAAAAATACTAGTAGCAAATTTTTTTGCACTTTTTTTGTAGCGGAACACTTTTAGAGGACTATCAAAATCCCACTATCCTTTTTCCTTTAGTCACCAACTATGAAAATACATCGAGCCATTTTATTTCAGTCAGAATTTGTGATTTTTCGCCGACATTTTTCACTCCATTTCTATGAGCTTTCTCCATCCGCCCATAAAATTGCTGTTCATCATTTTTTATCATAGCCCATTCATATAAGTGGTCTCGCTATCCACTTCCATTACAATGAAATCAGTGTAAAGCGACAGCATTTTGAGTTGTGAGTGAAAACCATTTTTATTTCTTAAAGGAGAATGTGCTTTTTCCTCTAGAGCTCCTTCCAGGGCCCAACAGTGCGGAACTGCTTAACTCAAAAAAGAGAACTGTAATAAAGATGGCAGCAACACATTTCCACCCAATTTTCTGCATATCTTCAAGGTAATGGAGCGTACTAATGTATTTTTTCCTTGTAGGCTAAAGCAGGTGTGACATGGCATACTCCATAATGATAGTACCGACTTTAAGCATGACAGTGACTGAAGCCCCACTACCTAAATGCGTGAAGGCCATCAACAGAGCGGAAAATACTTAGAGTGGGGCGCTAACGCTGCCTAAGTACCGCTAGCTAATCACGAGTTATTCCAAAACTAGCTGAAATTTAAATTGCGATGATAAGGGCCTTTCTACAATTCCATGGCATATGTAAAAAAAACTCCCATTTTCACCTTCACTTTTTGCAAACCACTTCAAAAAATTTTACAGCAAAAATTCATTAGCTGTCTAGCCATACCATAATGACAGATTCCACGACTAATTTATTCAGTTTGCACATCGAACTTACGTTTTCACAAAATTTGTCGGCAAAAGCAAACACCGAAAATTCCTAGAACCGGTATAATGAGCTTCTACCAATTTTTCTTTTGTATTGACTGTTCCAGCGAAATTCAAGAACAATTCATAAAAGTTTAGTGCGCTGCACTATTATGTAGCCAATTTCCTGAAAGTTTACCACTTTTCAGAATCATTAAAATACAAAAACAAGAACGCTCATTACATTTCCAGACACGATTTTTAAATTAATTAGAATTCCAGTGAAAAAATCTTATGCTGGGAACACGCGCTCTTGCTCTTGGTTGAAAACTTGCAACCTTGTCCCCTTGGGTTCACCCAAAACTAAAGTAATTCTGACTCGAAAGGGGTTTTTTTCGCCAATCATGACAATCAACTTGAGCCGACCTGACATCTTTCCTGATTCAGCCTGAAAAGGTAAACTGAAAGTTGTGCAAAAAAAAACTCTCTGCCCAGGACAAAAAATGCTTGCAAACTTATGCGGTTTTCTATTATTCTTTTTTCGAAGTAGAGCATTGCATGGGACAAATGAAGGTTAGAGGACCTCAAGTGAAGCGAACTTTCAACAGTGGCCAAATATGTCACCTAGCGGAAGAGGACCAAGGGCAACGTTTTACCCCAGTGCCAGAAAAACCCCATTTCCTAAGTGGATTTCACTGGAGCCCTACTTACATTGCTTAGATTAACAAAAAAAACCATCTCGAAAATAATGCATCAAAGGGAATTGGCAAACAAAATTTTTATTGATGGAAGTGCACCCCTTTTTCCTTTTTTTGTGGTTCCTGCGGTCCTAGAAAACGAAAGCAAAGTCAATAAAAGAAAGGTCGTCCTTATAAAAAAGAAGAGTGCGATTTCATCTATTTTCTGCATTTTCCATTCACGATTCACCCCACTAGCAAAAAAAAAAATTTCCAGTAGCTTTGAGATATATACTCTTAAATTGACACAATACATTATGCATTCCTAAACAAACAAAAAAGTTTCAAACGGAGGGAGGAAGGCCTTCATAGTCTAATTCTCTCGAAAGAATTTTGTTAGCCAGCAGGCCAGAATATTTTCGCTGGCTTTGACGGACGTCACCGAAATAAAAATCAGTAAAAGGAGATTACTAATCCTTTTTTTGTCGTTTGCCAACTCCGAAAACTCTGTGGCTTAGGAGGACTGACTGGAGCCTGTGGACATTTTTGAAAAAAATCTTCTTGGAGATCTAAGAGAATGTCAAAAAAAATTTGCCTTGCCATTTACTATGCAGTTATCCTCTGTTCCTCTTGTGCCGTTGTACATTATTATTAGTTGCAGTGCAGTTTGAGGATCCTTTATGGAGCAGTTTTTAAAAAAAATGAATTCATTTTTACAGAAATCATATCACAATTCCTTTTATCATTGCTAGAATGAAAATTGCATTTCTTATTCCGTTTCATGCACCAGAGGGGTGTTTCATCGAGCGGAAAGAAAAATTTTCCTTTTATTTCAAAGCAATTTTTTAACATGAACATGTCAACTGGGATGAAAAAATACGAATGAGTATAGTAGTGGTATAGTGAGCGCACAGCTCTCCGACTTATTTTCTATAGGATTAAAGGATTGAATTTGGAAGTGAATGGATATTAAACCAATTCCGCATTTTAAGGCTTTTCAGTAAACATTTTCTGCTTAGTTCACACATTTTCTGCAAAAAAAGCTTTTAGCAGGAGCTGACGATGATGAAATTTCTATTGCATTCTCATTACTGCCACAGGTCAAAAACCCTTTTAAAAGCTTTTTTATCCGTTGCCGTCAGCAGAAATAAAAAAGCGACTTTACAAGTCATTCCCATCTCCCCGAAAATATGTCATCCCGTATGCTTCTAATCAAATCTTTAAACTATTTTATACCTCAGCTTTTTTTTTTCAGCCCAATCCACTTCATCTCCATTTTCCTTTCTAGCTTAAAAAAATACTACTACCTTCATTCACTTTCTGATCTGTGAACACTCCTACTCGGCTAAACACATTTTTTTAAACCTAAACTCTGACCTTTCATAACCTCTCTCTTAGTAATACTCAAATAAAAAGTTTAGCCACTTCCATAAAACTCTCCGCACAAATATTTTAGCAAATTTATGAAGGATGTTTGTTTACTCCTCCTGTGTAAACCTCTTTAATAAAATTTTTCCTTGAGCGGAAGTAATAATTTCACTGACGTACCCAACTAAAAATTTTCTTTTCATCTAGTGAAGGTCACTGAGGCAAGTAGTAAGTTAGTGCCATGTGTCCAGTTCATTACTGCTAACGTAGAGGACGTATGACACCCCAATTAATTCTGATTGTCACCGCCGCCATATTAGCCCTCTGCCTCTATTAATCTAACGTCATTTGCTCTAGCCTTTGAAATGAGCATTTTTTCAAACAGCAAACAAGCCAGAAAACACAAGAGCAAGAGGAAAAACACACTACACCACATTACAAGAGTAAATACTTTACTTTTTCCAAGTATCAACATCAACATGAGCAACCACCCTGCGTGCAGAAATCTTTCACTTCATCTCTGAAAAAAAGTGCAGAAAGTGCAGAAAAAACAACCTTGACAAGTCATCCTCTCTCTCTCGTGCTTTCTCTTTTCTCTTTGATGGTGGCAGCGGCAGCTATCTAATCTAATTTAACATGGCACATATGCTCATACCCAGTATTTTTTTTTGCTGTTTTTCAGCCAAAAAAATTTATTTCCAGGATTGTGCTTCCCTTTTCATCCCTAAGTGAAAAACAAAAGGGGATTGTCAAAGTCAAAGTAGACTTCAATTTTAGTAAAGTTTTATTAGAGCTGACTTCAATTACGACTGTTGCCTCTAGCCTCCCGTCACTCACCATCAGTATATATTTTGCTTTCTCTTAGACTAAAAACACACACACCAACACACCCCCATTACCTTCCTTTTGTCACTTGATTTGACAAGGCTGGAGTAAAGCTGGAATTTTAAATATGTTTTTTTTGGAGAGAGTGGTGACGCTCAGCCTAGAGTAAATGCATCAGGCCCTCAGCGAAATTAGCGTGAAATAAGTAATGACCCTTTCTAGTCCGTGTAGTCCCTTGTCTGTCATTTCTCTGTTCCTTGATCCTTGAGGTTTGAACACTACAAGAGTTTATATTTTTTAATGAGAGTTTACTTCCAGAGAGCTTTCTCGGGAGTTGAGTTTTTGTAAGGTAAAAGAAAAAAAATTTACTTTGTAATGGAGTTGACAGCCATGCAATTTTAAGGAAGTTGATGGGTTGGGAAAATGCATAGTTTCTCTCTTGAGAATAGCGAAAAAATAGTTGTCCTCGGTGGTGTAGCAAGTACCATTAGTCCGCAAAATTGTGCAGATATATTCTCCCTAAGTAAACTTTAGCACTCTCTAACTGCCCACTATTTTCTCTTCTGTCCCAAACTGACCTTGACTTACATTTTTTGGAATGAGCAGGAAACGTGAAAAATTGCGAAAGTAGCAAAAAAAAAGTTCTATTTTAAAAAAGCATTTTCCCTGAATACAAAAGGTAATAAGTCCTGCTAACAAAAAAAAACAAACATTTTTTTAGAATGGCAATATCTTCTCATTTTTTTTTGGCGAAATTGGCAGTGAAAATAGTCTATCAGCGGGATATATCTTTTGTGCGTTTTAGGAATGTTCAAGTATGCATGAAGGAATGGCATGTTGCAAAAATGTTTCCATAAATTTTGAGAAAAACTTGACAGCATAGAGAAAAATGGAGATGGCAAATGTTAGCGAAACGATATTCCACTTCCAGCTCACATTTCGGAATAGTGTGTCTGGCTAAAATGGAGTAAGACCATTCCCACGTCTACATTATAAGCAAAAAATATATCGACTGGACATCAGGTTCTATTGTTGCAAAACATATCCATGAAACTAACCTAGTTATCCAGTGAACTACATCCTTTTCAGATCTTGGCAGTCCTTCCTCCTAATCCGGCTTTTGTGCGGGGATATAGATATTGCTACCAACTACAGTGCACTCCCACTTTCCCCTTATCCTATCGCCGCAAGACACTTTTCCTCTTATGCAATTTTCCATCCGGTAAAGAAAAGAGACAGCTGCATGCCCTACCAGCTCCCAAATGCAGTTTCCTCTTCAGTTGCCAAACTTCAAAGGATACGGTTTTTGGAGAAGGACTCGACAAAAGAAAACTGACGAGGGAAACGCCAAGTGACCGACGAATTTTTTTTTGGAGGCGGTTTATTTCGTCGCCAGCTGGTTCGCAATAGAAATGAAAGGGACGGATAAAGGACAAACTTATAACGGAATGGAGTGCAGTAGCGGAAAATGATAATGACGACGACTTCCCTTTCATCATCATTACTGTAAGGAGGAGAGGAAACTGTGTTTGCTTATTTATGGAATGACCACTGGAAAAAGCGAAAAATGTCATCTGGAGGAGACAGCCACATATCTCGGCCATCCATCCAAAAATTTTCTAATGAAAGGATAGCGGATGGAAACGACATTTCTGCTAAACTAGTTATGGAGGTAGCTATAGAGCTGGAGCTGGAGTCAGTTAGCCAACCGAAAACAAAGACGTGGGCAGTTCCGCTGGACAATTTTCGGGTAAGGTACTACCAAGATGATGACTAATATGGAATGGCTAGAGAAAAAATGCATCATGCATGAAATGATTATGACAATGACGGGGAGTAACGTTACAGCTCAAAAGTCTTTTTTTTCTTTTACAGCCACATTTCCATCATGGCACCACCAGAAATTCGTCCATTTTCCAGGAATGGACAGCAATAGAGCTATTACGCAGAGCTAAAACTCGTAAATATATATATTTATTTGTATTTCTTGTTTTGTTATTTTCCCCAGTTATCATTTCAGGGATAAACGAGCGCATCATATTTATTCATTTCAAAAGTGCATTGGACTTTGCTGCGTGCAATAGAGCTATTGCGCAGAGCTAAAACTCGTAAATATATTTATTTGTATTTCTTGTTTTGTTATTTTCCCCAGTTATCATTTCAGGGATAAACGAGCGCATCATATTTATTCATTTCAAAAGTGCATTGGACTTTGCTGCGACAGCAGGACCGCATGTTTTAGGTATAAAGCCAAAAAATGATAAGATAGATACATAAGCCATAGTAGCGGATCCCTATCTTTTCCAGCGTTCATTAAAGCAAAAGATAATAAGATAAAGCAGTTTCTCTTCTTCCTATCGATCCACAACATCTTTTGCTTGAAAATCTAGGAAAAAGAAGGCAAATGACCTGAGAAAAGAAAAAAAACCTTTTTTAATTATGAGATGACTAACAATAAGTGCCTAAAAGGGAAACAGGAAGTTCTGTCTAGTGACAGCTTTACTTTTTTCTTTCTTTACTCAAAATTGCCTTTCTGAACTGAAAGTATGGTTTCATAAATACAGAGCGCTCACAACCCACACACCTCATTAATGCTATTAATATTACGGGATGGAAGAGAAAACAGCATTTACATGAAAAAACAAGGCGACTAAGACAAGAGAACAATTTCCGAGATTTAATTGAGTAAAAGCATTATTTACAGAGTATGATTTATTAAGACGGGAACATGACAAAGTCCAGGTGGCGCCCGGGAG
>JAHZND010000868.1:0-21656 GCA_027744115.1 Acrocyrtus sp. NNG-2020 | reverse complement strand
AACTTCTACTGTGAAAAAGTACTTAAGAAGACCCTTTTCTCGATGCTCTATTATTTATGGGTATAATTACGCCTAAAAGTTCATGTTGGGCAAGCATGTGCGCTGCTAGGAGGAACCGTTGCATTCATAGAATTAGGTGGTGGCTTGTTTAGTTGGTGTATTGTGAGTGAATGAGACGATGCGATGAGAATGGTGATATGATGAAGGTGATGTACCCTCCAGAGCTGAGCTGCAAGTTGGTTTTTACCTTTCCCCTTCTCCCCATTTCACGTAGATCTTTGTGGTTTATGGCATTTTATTACAGAAAAATGAGCTGGTGAGCAATTTGTATTTTTTGTGTAACGAATATTGGTCCACTGGGTCCCAGCTCTTTTTTCTGGAGTGCTCGATGATGCATAAGTGGTTAAATGTGGGAGGGTGACTAAGCTATAAAAAGAGATACAGTTTTTGTTTTCAAGCTACAAGAGTGGAGAAGGGAGAACTCGTGTGAGCTTTTCATTAATTTCCAATTTAGCTGATGCTTTGTTTTGCAACGAATGATGCGTGGAAAGAAGGCTTATATTTATGGGGTAAAATTTGTTAAACTCTTTGTTGGTAAACAAATAGCTTTTGAGTACGGTACGGGATACTCTAAAGCAGGGAAACGGAAGTTTGGTCCGATTAATAGTCAAAATGTAGCTAGTTCAGCCTAGTTTAGTCGCTTCACTGGTGAACAGTAAACAACATCGGCTTGTAGAACCGAAATTGGAGTAAATTGTTGGTCTTGCAATCATATTTATTACGGTAATAATAAAATTCTCCCGTCAGTGCCTGACATTCTCCTGCAGCGTAAAGATGAATAAAAAATAAAATATGCATGGTGGTTGCATAGTACGAGTACAGCACGCTTTAAGTAGATTAAATGGCATATGGCACACGACCAAGAGGTTTTGTGGAAGGAAAGAAGCCTCAAACAATACCTGGGATATTTGACACCGGTGTCGTTTGTCAGTAATACTGACCTTTTTAAAGTATACTAGGTAGTGGTTTGCCAGATTATCCCAAAAGATTAAATACATAAAACATCCTGATTTATGAGCTTACCTTGTTCCGATGCCATATATGATCAACTTTCAATTAGTAGTACTAATAATATCTTCTATCTCTTACAAGTAGCTAGGTATATTTTATTAAATTCAAAATGTTAACTTTAGATGACGGAAAGCTCTATTACGTGCGGTGCGATGTAACTCTTTCATACCTTCAATCCGACTCATTTTGTGTATATTTTTAGATTAAAATATGGTTCCAAAACCGCCGAGCAAAAGACAAAAGGTTGGAGAAGGCCCAAGTGGATCAACAAGTCCGGTAAATTGATTTTTTATTAATAAAATGTACACCTTTAGTAATGTTTTAGTGCTATTTTACAAATTGCCCTACTTGCACCTATAGCATATAATCTGACTGTGCAGCATTTGCATCTTGCATATGGTGCGAGTTCAAATCCTTACTTCCGGTTGTCATCACTTGTTTTATATGCTCTAGCTATTGCTACTGTATTTCCATTAGAATGATTTATGGATAATCCATTATCATTTTTTTTTGCTTTTCACCAAAATGATATCAGCAATTCAGCAGTTTATTTTCTGATGATTAGATTTGGAATGAATAGGGAGCAAAGACCTTTTGTAATTTATATCTCATACTTTCGATGATTTAGCGATGCATGGCTTATTGTTACTTAAAAAAACTCATCAATTCGGATCGTACAATTTCAATTTTTTCCAGATGCTTGGCATCTTCTATAGCACTGCATGGAGCATCAGTTGGGATCGCCGCCGCAGGTATTAACAACTCGTCACCTACATCAGCACCAACTTCCCTTTCAGCTACAACGACCACCCTTCAAGAAGGCTCATTTCTTTCAACAACTCATGGAAAAACATTACCGAGTCCAGCATCTCACAATCCCCTAATGATTCCGTATCTAGCTAGTTGCCTTCCTCCTTCTGCTTTGCAACAAGTTGCTTTGGGAATCTCCTCGGCTCAAGTAGGGGGAAACTCTTTAGAAAACAACAACTTTGTGTCTGCCCTCTCAACCAAAAATGCTGCTACGACTTCATCCAAGTTGATAATTTCATTGCCCCCGAAAGGTCCATTGTTTGGTGATGTACTGGAAGGAAATGAAGTACGGACAGGCAAACCTTTTTTAGATATACCCAAAGATAAAGCTCTAACTTGGAATCCTCCTTCGGTGTTTCGTACATCTCATCTGACTGGAATCGGTAACACAATTCCCAGCATATCAGTGAACAATGCAGCAATTGAATTGGCATCAGTGGTACAGCTAAATAATTCGTAATTTTTGGAAACCAAAGTAAAAGTAGTTTTAGGAGAAGTCTAGCACAACCTACTTAATTGCTGTAAGAAATTTCTAAATACTGTAAAATTATTTTAAGGGTTCAACATACCAAATATAAAATTGCATTAGGATAAGAATAAAGGACTACTTGCTTTTTATTTAATGGCTCGTGCCCCTGGTATTAGACATGGTTAAGCATTAATAGGTAATCTTAAACACGCACAACAATTTCATCTTTGTAAGAGTGTACATTTACTAGCAACACCCAGTCCTCCATGTCCTGCACAGTTTCGACTACTGACCCAACCCCGTAAGTTCTGCGACAGTCTGCTGCAAAGGAAATTCGCAGCCTCTTTTTTCCTTGAGGTACCTTGTAAGAGGAGCCCCAGAACAGCCCAAATTTTTTAATTTTCATGATTTCTGCTTTGAGGTCATCCAAATCGATTGCCTCATTCTTTGGGATCACTTCCAGAATTAAACTAGTGACAATAAGTGGCGAATTGCCCCTCTCAGGGTTATACTTCGAAATAGCCATTTTTGCCAAGCGCTTATGCGTTTCATCGTCACTTCGGGAAAGATCTATTTGTTCCTCTTCTACGGAATCCCTTTAAACATAATAATGACTTGTTTGTATCTTGTATCTTATCTCACTGTATTAGCAAAAAATTAAATATTTTTTACCTAATCACGGCACTAAACAAAGTTGGTTTAACAAACTCTCTGTAAGCCCCATCAGAAAAATTGTTTCAGAAAATGGTACATCTTATGAATTAAAGTTTACGATATTTTTCAAAATCAGTAATCACCTTGATGCTAAATCAGCTTCCAAATATTTCATTACTTCCTTCATCTCTTTCTCATTAAGTAGATCTTCCTTCACTACTGTTGAATTAAAGTCCTCTGATGTCATAATTGGAAATCGGATGAAGGGAAGCAAGTCTTTAATTATCATGCGCATATTCTTCGGATTTACTCTTAAAGTGTGTTTCGTGCATTCCACTTTTCCCCATCTATAATAATTTAGCACTTGATTTAAACTGAAATGTTGCAGTTATGTACATCTATTACTTTTGCAATACTCACTCCAATAGCGCCTGAAATAAGGTGGTCTCCTTAATGTCCAGCTCATCCATTTTCAGAAGGTGCTGCAAATTGTCATGTGTCAAGTTGATAAAGTCCTTGAGCAAAAACACTTGTCCTGCATTTCTAAAATTGACAATTTTGAATGAGAAAATCATAATACAAATAAAGTACTGATTCATTTCGCATCGGTTACACCATTTTATGAAAGAGCTAAAAAATGTGTGAGCTTTTACTGTTGAATAAACTGGATTGCCTTTTGTTCCAGTTCGATCTCTTTTAGCTCCCTTGCAACTTGATAAATGGATGCAGCATTGCTTTCTGTTATCCCTTCCTTGAGTAGGGCGACACATTGCGATGTTAGGGAAGCAACTCGATACTTTTTAGCAAGGGGAAGGACTTCAAGTGCTTCATCGGCTTTCACTTGGATCTGGTCGACGTATAAATACTGCGAGGAAGCAAATAGATCATACGTGTACTTTAGAGGAAGGGTGAAATGAGGCATACATAAGATCATTTACAACGAGTGAGTGAACTTTTACATTGTTATTGAATGAGCGCAGACACTTTACAAATAGACTACTTTTTTAGTGATTAGCTATATGGAGCGAATGTGTCTTTTTCTGATTTGAGCACATTATTTGTAAATAACAAATTGTGAACGTAATCATTTTACTGCCACCTGGATAAATCTCTTGAATCCGGATGTTGTCGCACCATCAATGACGATTTCCCTCACTGGACCGTGAAGCTTTTCAAGAAGTCTTTCAAACACAGCGGATCTCACTTTAAGGACAAATGAATGGGAATAAACAGGTGTCTGCTCGTTTCCGACTAGAAACCTCACGTCTGAAAACAGATTATGTTCGAAGACGTAATGGAACTGTTCTCTCCCTGTGGGTATATGATCACGCCAATTAGGATCAGCCATGTTCAGATAAATTAATTTTTAGGGTACTATTGATTCTTATTCAGTTAGACTTCTTTTTTAAAAATCTACTCAGAATACTAATAATCTGATTTTATTGACTATACCGGAGCTTTCATAATCAGCACTGCCCGGTCTTTTATTGGTTATTCCAGTTATACGCAATTTACACTGATGCAACTTATCGGACATATTTTCTCCGATAAGATCAAAATCCAGAATAATTAAGGTGCTGTCCACATGATTATTCATGTCTCCAGTGCTTGAGTGTAGGGAAGCAGCGATAGAATGGAAGCAACTGCAACTCAAGGTCATTGCGTGATAAAACAATTCACGTCATTCATCCAATCATCCTCAATTAGAACAACACGTCAACGCGTGTGGCAATTAGTGAAAGAAAAACATTTCGTCAGTTCAGTTTGTAACTTTGGTTTTGACTATTTGACTTCATTATGGAGTTATGAGTGTGGTTATTTTATGGAGCAAACTCCAAAGGTGCAATGTACTTCTCGTTTTTTTCAGTTATATTACGTCTCGCAATGCCCCCTCCTTCTAGCTGAAGGCAGATCAACTAGAACTTTCCACTTTCACTCAAGCAACCATAATTGCACCAAAGCCTATTTACCCGGAACTTATGGAAGTGCAAAATACTTGAATGATAATTGTATCACTTTTATAATCCGATTTCACACCTGAAAAGAGTCTAATGCGTGAAACAAATTAACCAAAAAGCTTCGCGCTTATGTGAAACCAATACAAATATTTATTACTCACTCCATATTAGTACCTCTCTATGTAGTCATGTGTTGATCCGATTACATTTGCATTTCCATCGTAGTAATAAAATACAAAGAAAAAGACGACAAATTAAACACTGTTTGCATTCACACCACTAACTTTTCAGTTTCCACCTGTTTGTAAATGAATACAAAGTAAATACAACCCAAACTTTTAGTTATATATATCGTTAATAATATTAGGTACTATTAAAACAATAATAAAAGGATAAAAAGCGGCTTCGGACGTTTTATCATTAAGGGAAAAATTGTTGTTAAGTTGGGGTTTATGCATGTTTTTGAATTGTTTCTAATAAAATAACTCTTAGCTATAGCTGTTGATTTATTACATGTAAATTATTTTTGCATCATTTCTTCAAGAACATTTCATTTTCCTGCTGTTACTTGTAATTCAATAAACCTTGGACTAATGATGATACTCATGCTGTTACATTGTCCTCTAAACTTTACTTATGTATTTCTACGTTTCAATTAGTTGGATGTTGTCGCATTTCTTTAGTTAGCTTTAGTCATAGTAGCTTTAGTACCTAAGCCACTTTCTTTTTTACTGAGCGGTCTTCCGCAAAGCTGTGGATTAATTTTTGACCGATTACAACAGCAGCTATAGCTGCTGATAAAACTGCTACTGTTAAAAATACCCAGACATCCACCTGCCGCCTCACAAACCAGTATTGATAGTTTCCGTAGGGCTGCAGATGAGCTGTGTCTTCATTTCTGAGCACATAGTCCGTCCACCAAAGAGCTGTTTGAAGGGGTGCCATTGGTCGATCTCTGAATATACTCTGGAGTTTTTCCATTCTCTTCTTAACACTGGAAAAATTAATTAATTTACTCCGGTTAAATTACAAATAAAATTACGAAAGAGCCACTCTTCGTGACAACGAAAACTAATAACTTTATGATTTACCTTGGATCATACGCCACCCTTTCCACCGCGTCCCGCAAGTCATCAAATTTCAGCGTTCCTAGCTCTAATCTTATATTCGCTCCGGTTTCAGTCATACGCTGAGCGTTCAAGTCTTGGTCGCCCTAAAAATAAATTCATGATCTCTTCTATATTTATACGAGAAACAGGTTTTAAATTACATATGGTAATCACTAACAAGGACAGGGAAGGTTATCATTGGCACACTGTTATACAAAGCCTCTAAAGCACTTGGTCGACCTCCTTGTGTAATGAATCCGCGAATTTTGGTATGGGCTGCATAAAATGAACATTTTTAAATTTGAGCTGATACACATACCTACTGTCTTTCCACTTAAATTTTTGCAAATCGAGAGACTTCTTTACCTAATATATCCATCTGAGGAAACCACTTTTCTAGCATTATATTTGTAGGGATCTCACTAGCTCTGGGCATCTCTCCTTCCCACTTCCACAAAAACTTGAGATTCGGGAAGGTTCTCACAACGTCAAAGAAGACATTTTTGATATTCTCTGGCAAATTTGAAGATACTACTACGGACCCCAAACTTATGTAAATGAATCCGTCGTTAGTTTCTCCAGTTTTGTTGGAGTTGACGAATGACAGAATTTTCTTTGGTAGCGGTGCCACGGAGTCCTTGCAGTGTATCCCGGAAACATCGACATACAGCGGAGGCAGCGATCTGGGGTAGTCTACAACCGGATTTCCGGTAGAAAATACTAGACCGACGTTCCTATACAAATCGTCCATATTAGGCATATTTGGAATGCTTAGTTCCCTCCTGAGCAAATCATTCATCCAAGAAATATACTCATAGTGGGTACTACGCCACCGAAGGGTAAGCAAAGTGTTCGAAACCCTGTCCAGAAATCCGAGGGGCGCATCTGGTGGGTACGTCTCCAGCTCTGGAATGGACGAGCTTTCAGGTAAAAATCCGATTGCGTCATACTCGTGAGCAATCACTGCAACTGTGCTGAACACAATATACTTCGCTCCCATTTTGTGTGCCAGCCCAATTCCGCATTCGGGAAATGCGTTATCCACAATGAAAAGGTCAATTTTTTTCTGCTCTTTTAGCCACTCTTGAAATTCGGGGGCTGCCAGAAGAAGTTTGCAGCTTCCATAAGCAAATTCAAATACTGAGTTGAGCATCGGCGGCATTTCGTTTCGGACACGAATATTCACATCGAATTCTGCGGCGATGAAGTTGGCGTTATTTTCCGCAAATGACTTCGGAACGAGCTCGGAAATTTTGGAGTTTGGTTGTTTGGAGTAGTATGGGGCAATGTAGCTAACATTGTGACCTCTTTCTACGAGGGCTTCGGCTATAGGCCATGTTTGAACTCTGTGGCTGTAACTTGAGACACCGTGGAAAAATAAAATATTTTCACTGGAAACGTGCGCAGCAAGCAGTAAGGTAACTGCAATTGAAAAAAATAATGGAGCCATTTTATAAAGTCAGGTCATGAGTATAACAAACGTAAACGAAATTAAGAGATTTCCCAAAAGTACAATATTACAGCCGCCAAGTGATCACTGCTGGACAACTAACGCGCAAAATGCCATTTTTCACGGGCACGAAATAGCACGAGTTGGAGAAATGTAACCATCGTAGATTGCTGTACCTGTGCCAAGTGAGACTACAAAAGCAGTGTTAAAAATTATCATAGCACGATACAGTGATTACACTTCGTACAGAAAAATAAAACACCTACAATAAAATATACGCTTGTGAGTCTAATGTATTAATTTAGAAATTAAGGAGAGAGTGTCTACTCGAGTCTGGAGCTGTTTAATTCTAGTAGTGACCTTGAGCCAAGCGTCATGCAAATACTTTTAAAAAATTTTAAAGTGTTTTGTGTAATCTGCCAATCCCAATACAGTTTCAATTTTTAAATGCGTTTAATGGGTATAGCGTCTGACTAACCAATTTTTTTACGAATAAACTCTCAGAGCAAAAAATTTGTTTTGGAACACACTTCCAAAGTAGTCCCGAGGTTGCGTATTTTTACACTTGGCTAAAAGTCCTGGGAAAATGGAGTCATTTTTATTTCAATAGTGTCAATTATACATTTAAAGGTACATATTGCTATTATCAAACTGGTGTTAAATAATAGTTATTAGATGTCTAAGCCTAATCAATTGCAACATTGAAAAGTTCATGGTACTGTTGCAAAAAAGTAGAAATAGCCTGAGCGCTATACTGCTAGCCTTGAGATTGCGAATTGTCATTAAATGACTTGCTGTTCTGGTATCCACTGGAGTCAATATCAGAATGCTCAGTGAAAGATATTTCTGCATGTCATTTCTACTTTAATTGCAACTTCTTGAGACGTAAGATAATACTAGAACTTGCTCTGGAATTGCTCATTGTCATTGTCAAGGACAAAGGGCTATAGCTTCAGTTTTCAACTCTATTAAACACAATAAATAAGTTCTCCCACATGTAATGTTAGAATTTGCAAAATGTAATTGTAATTCTGCTTAACTCCATGAAATGTTGAAGGCTTGAGTTGGGATTAAGTTAAGACCTTGAGCAAAAACTTTACAGATGCAAAAATGTTACAGTAGATAAAATGGGGCTGGCTGTTGATTAGTAATTAGCGACCAGTCTAAAAGTTGAAGCAGAATAAAATTTCATGACTTCAACTGAGGGTATATATACCCTAAAATATTTTGCTACTATTAGCTTGAGTAGAGCATGCGATGACTCTACATACAGCCTCTACATACATGTAGCTAAAAAATCAGCCGCTTGTTTTTCTGTCAATCAAGCCGTTTAGCGTCCCAGTAGTCTCAAGTTGCGTAAAACAATCTCAAATGTTTTCATCATTTAATTCAATCTGTATACTACATTTAGTCTAATTTTTATCTAATGATGGTGAAAGTTGGACAATTTATCACATTAGCAAGATTTAGCAGCACAAAAGCCATTTATTGTAAGTACGTATAATGCCTGGTCCATCGACAAAATCGAATTCTTTACAGAAGCTTATATGTGCGGAACAGTGTGAATAAATAAATAGACTAATGTATATTTCTTGTACTTTCCCTCTCCATTTCTATTCTAAATTTTTTACGAAATATAAACACGAATCTCATTTTCTAAACTTTTGAAATAATGTAATTTTATTTAACTGGCTAAGGTGAGAGCATGCAGCTTGGTTTTCAATTCACATTAATTATTAACTGCTACACGGCACTCAACAGTGCAAAACAGCCTACAATTGACTTTGGCCGGGATTCCCTACAATTGCAATTTCGTTACTCAATCAAACACACCTTACGCAATCCAATTAAATTACAATTGTAATTGAAATTTGGCATAATTAAAACCTTTCAGTTTTCAATTTTACAAACTGGTAGCATTAATAATTCCTGAGGTTAGCAAACCAACATACATGCCATTGCAGCAATTCCCAGTATCATTGTTCCTTCAAATAAGTCAATTTCTAGTTTCATTTGTTCCAGTTGTGATATGAGCTTAGAATTGCTTCACTTTGCTCCAAAAAAATTACAAAATTAAATTCATATGCTTTTTTTAAAATGGATCTGCACTTTCGAAATGTACTTTCATCCGTCTACAAAATATATCAATTCGTGTATCCCTGCATACTGGAGTGGGACCCTATAACAAAAACATTTTTTACTTCCGGAAGAAGCTCCAGGAAATATTTTTTGTATAAAACCATAGTCTCTATGCTATATCTACTTTTTCTTGCGTGCATCTTACTTGTTCTAATCAACCATGAGAGGATGACTATAACCCAAGTTGCTACTAATGTCGTGTATCCAGCTATCGACTACATGGTATTTGGGCTTCTTTATGTGATGGCAAAATACGCAGAAGAAATCCAAGTTGCATTTCTAAACATGATAAAAATTTTGACGGATATCGGTAACTATTAATTTGACAATAGAAATAAATTTCTCTTAGTCATCTTTATAAATTTCAAAATTTAACAGTTGATAGCTACAAAACTCACTTGAATGGCAAGAGTACTGGAGACAAGTGGAAAAAAATCGCCATCATGTACGGACCATCCGTGAAGATCATGTGCACCTTATCACCAGCATTTTTTGCTTGTTTCTCAATTACCAAAGACCTGGATGGTTTTTACTATCTGAAAATCATTTTTGTGTGCACTCAGGAAGGGGCTACTTGCACAATTATATCCAGATCCTGCTTGCTCCTTCGTTTCATATTAGCCTTCCTAACGGTGTCTGAAGGGTTCCGCATTGGGGTGATATCCATGGCAGTTCTGTTCTACTGGCTGGAAATGCAGTCAAAATATTTTCAGTTCTTGAAAATGGCAGTTCCCCATCATCTCTTCGCTCAGGAATATCGAAAAGTTCAAATAGTTTCCAGAATGTGGGAGGACGGACTGAATCAACTCGTGTTAGCCATACTCTCCTCATTCCTAGCCATGACGGTGACGCTAAATGTGCTCATCATTAATTATCTAGCCGAGATTCCAGTGATGATGGCTTGGATATTTCTGGCGATTGCGTTCATTGTCATTGGAAGCGTATACTTCTCATTCCCTTTCATAGTCGAGTGCCACGAAGAAACTGGAGAATTGATACGGGAAAAGAACCTGGGGCATTTGAGGGCATCATCTGAAGATGCCGTTAAGAGAAAGTGCATTTTGAGGGAATGGAAATCAATGCGTGCCATATCCATAAAATGCGGAAATTCCTTCATAATTAAGAGGAGTACTCAATCGGCATACTTTGACTCGATTGTTCAGGGGACCGTCAATGGAATATTATTTTAATAACTTTTATATTGCATTCCAACTAAAATGAATATTATTAACTTGCATTTATTCTGCCTATTTTGAATTATAAATTGAATTTACAAATAGACTGTCAGACTTTTAAATTGCTGCAGATTGTAGAAACCTGAAAATAGTATTTAGTATTAAGTATAGCTGAAGTAATACTGAACAGGATAAAGTGCGAATTATATTTCCAGTTCTTTTTATATTGTAATACTTTTTTCATTTTAAAGGCAATTCATAGTCACATTTATTTCAAACATATTTTCTAGTCTGCTTCACTATTTAAGTCTCAAAAATTTGAGTTGGTTAGGTTAGGTTAACAGTACCAATTACCTGGCTGAAATAAAAGGTCCCATAATGTGTTATAAAGGCGTAGTAGGTAATTGTATTTCGCCAGTCATATAACTGATGTTACAAAAATTACTAAACTGACCATGAACTCTACTGGCCATGAGAAAAGCAATCGAACAGAATCTGACAAGGTCATGCATTGCGTAGCATAACTGACTTTTTGTTGAGTTTTTATTATAACTTATAATCCGTCAAGTTTTGCTTGTTCTACAAAGTGGGGTTATAGAAAACATAAATTTGTGCCTATTGCCTAGATTGCTTTAACTTTCCACGGTACTATAAATACAGCACAGCATTCTACAAGACTACATGCCGAGGAGATGTATTTTTAATAGCATTCCAAAATTACTTGAAATACACAATTTGAAGTGGTTTACCTTTACCCTATTTCGTTAAAATTAAATGGCAAAGTGGCTTAAGTGCAGCAATATCCCTACACAATTAAAAAATGTTACTGGAGGCAGAACAGTAGCTCAATAGGGCTCGAAACAACAAAATTAATCGTTAATTATGATCAATATTTTGTATGTGGCTACGCTACATGGCCGTTTTGATGCATGAATTTTACAGCCGTGGTCATGGTCCTGTCATGTCATTTTCCATAATTTGTCACTCCAAATCCCGATTAAGTTATGTACTATGTAAGATATAGTAATGTAGTGGCAGTTGAGGCGTCATTTGTTTCAATTTTCAAGCCATGTTGACCTTTAGTACCTAAAAAGGATGTAACTTTCCCGTTTTGGCTCTAATTTGCTACTAGGCACTTCAGTTATCTTACCTTGGTTGGTTTGGTCAACTGACGCTATATTAAAATCAACAACTGAAAGTAGTAAGAAAATTTTGAACATGGATCTTCACTTTGGAAGGGCAATTACATCTCTCTACAAAATATATCGATTCGTGTACCCCTGCATGCTGGAGTGGGACCCTACAACAAACACATTTTTTACTTCCGGAGGAAGCTCCAGAAAATATTTGTCATATAGAATGACGGTACCTGTCGTATACTCAATATTCCTGATCGGAAGTTTGTTTATTATCACCAATCGCGAGAAAATGAATGTAACCCAAGTAGCTATTAACATCACATACTTGCCCATTGACTTCATGGTTTTCCGACTGTTTTACGTATTAGGAAAGTACGCGGAGGATATCCAACCTGCATTTAAATCCATCATGAAAACTTTGAAGGAAATTGGTAAAAAAAGACTTAATTAAAGTACATTGGTGAAAGTCACGTAATTTTAGAAAAAGTTTCTCACTAAACTCTCTTCACTTTCATGTAAGACACTAGCTACAGGTCTGCGGAGGGCACTACAGGCAGAACCAATTGGCATAATCTCGACAGGCTGTACCACCATTCCTTTATAACCATGTGTACCTTGTCACCAGTGTTCTTTGCTTCCTTTGCAATTGCAGAAGACCTTGACGGCTACCACTTTCTCCAGATGATTTCTGATTGTAACGGTCTCGGCACATTTTGCAAAATTGTGTCAAGCACCTGTCTCCTATTTCGCATGCTACTAACTTTCCTTAATGTTTTCGAAGGATTCCGTATAGGAATGGTATCAACCGCAGTTCTATTCTACTGGTTGGAAATGCAGTCAAAATATTTCCAGTTCTTGAAAATTTCAGTTCCCAATCATCTCTTTGCTAAAGAGTTCCTGAAAGTTCAAATAGTTTCCAGGATGTGGGAGGAAGGACTGAACCATCTCGTGTTAGCCATACTCTCCTCATTCCTAGCCATGACGGTGACGCTAAATGTGCTCATAATTAACTATCTAGCGGAAATTCCGGTGATGATGGCCTCGGTATTTTTGGCAATGGTGTGTATTGTGTGTGGATGCGCGTACTTCTCATTTGCTTTCATTGTTGAATGTCATGAGGAAACTGTAAAATTGATACAGGAAAAGAACTCAAATCATTTAAGGTCATCTTTTAAAAATCAATTCGAGAGGAAAACCATTTTGCGGCAGTGGAAAGCGATGCGCCCCATTTCTATAAAGTGCGGGAATTCTTTCATAATTAAAAGAAGCACCCAATCGGCATACTTTGACTCGATTGTTCAGGGCACAGTCAATGGAATTTTGTTTTAGCTAATTAGCATATTAATTTATTCATATTGTTAAGCTAACTAACTTCTAATCAAGGTATTTACATAAATGTTTGAAAACCTCATCTCATTTGAATAGGTTTGTTTATTTAACCTTGATTACGTTTGTTGCCAGTTTGCCCCCGGAAAACAGTTCTAAAAAACTGATCTCTATCGAGTTTCACAATTTAATGAAATTCCAGCGATCGATGCTTCAAAAGGATAAGCGAAACTACTTATTTCGCAATTCATTCTCAATCAATCAATGCTTTTTTGATGTGTGAAATGTAAAAGCCTCCGTGCAATAAACAGTAGTACAGATCATGAGATCATTATAAAGTAAATACGGTAGCTCATTACTCATTTACATCACTAGCTGTCCACTTTAACTAACAGGAAAACAACAAATGATAGGTTTGATTTTAATGTATGAAAAATCACTTCGGATTTTGCGATCAATTACCAAGTTTTATTTAAATTGCTCCCTAGCTGGATATTTAGAAAATGGAAAAGATTATGTGCTTGTGAGCTGTCGCCTTCCCTTCAAGATCACGAATTACACGCAGAGATCTCTTTATTTCTCCGAATTTCTAATGTCGACAGTCGTCAGCGATGAATATACCTGCCTAACTTGCTATGTACATAGCTTATCTACTATTTCAAATGTCATTTAATCTTTGTTAACAAACGAACGTAATCATTGTGATGCAAGTCAGTAGTACCAAATTCAACAGCCGACTTGTTTTCTCTGGCAATAGTGACAGTTTTTTCGATTGGCTGTATCTGACATTGATTGATTTTCAAATCATTAACATTATTTTTGACCTAATTCCGCGAATGGAGCAATTGATAGTCACACGTTGATTTAATCACTGATGAGAAATTATTACCGACAAAGTCAATTCAATCATTAAGAAAATGGGAATGCACGTAAGAGAAAAGCGCAAACGAGCTGGTATATAAAAGTAGACTGTGACAGTTCGCAATTCAGACAAGTTTTGACTAGAGACTTACACTTACCAAATAAAACTAGGTTTTCTGCTCAGGTGAAAACAAAATTTGCCAGAAGTACTCAATTTTTTAAAAATGGCAAGAAATATCTTTGCTCTAGTTATGTTGGTGGGAGTTGTTGGAGTCTGCATTGAGGGAGCTGCAGTTAAGAACGCACCAGTCCGTAAAGAACGCGAAGGATTCATTTTCCTCGGTTCTGTTAAGAGAGAGGTCATCGAGATTGTCTTCGGGATTACTACCGTCACCGTTCAAGACTGGAACTACTGGATTAGCGTTAACTCTGTAAGTGATGTTGCTAAATTGTGATATACAATCTGAAATTTAAATTTTTTGAGCAATAATGGGGCTAAATGAGACGTTTTTGATTTTTCGATCCTTTAGGCTGGATATGCCGACGCTAGAAAGGTAACTAAATAGGTTCATAATTGATTGATTAATTCTACACAAAAACCCATCTATAAATTAATTTTATAAACTAATTTTATTGATAATTGAATAGGACTGCAGAGCAAATGGCGACGAACTGCTTGAAATTAACAGTTTGGAAGAGCGAGACCAAGTAGAGGAGTGGCTCCAGAGTTCTGATCAGACCGCTTCCTCTGCCTGGGTTGCTGGAAAGGTTGCAGGAGGAAAGTGGATCTGGGAGAGTGGGTCAGACATCGATCCCGCTCTTTGGGGAGTTAACCAACCCAGGGAAAGTAAGCCAAATTCAAGGGCGTGGGCATTTATCGTAGGGGGAGTCGTTGACGTTAGAGCTCAGGCGAACACTTATGCTACCCGCTACATATGCGAGGGGGTTTAAGTTAAATCTCGTCACAGTACAAACCCATAAAAAGTCAGCTTAAAAAGATAACCTTTAACCTCATTTCTTCACAAAAAACATTTTAAAAACTTTTTACTATTGCCTGCGGTATATCAAATTAAATAAAAATAACTTGATTTTTACTAATAATATCAGTAGTAAAATAAATGTTCCTAGTTTATGGAGCATTTTAAGACTTAAAATAAAATGAAGCCACAATAGGAAATTAAAACAGTATTCCATTAACGGTTCCTTGAACAATCGAGTCAAAAAATGCCGACTGGGTACTCCTCTTAATAATGAAGGAGCTCCCGCACTTTATGGATATGGGGCGCCTTGATTTCCATTCCCTTAAAATGATTTTCCTCTGAAAGCCATTTTTAAATGATGCCCTCAAATAGCTCAAATTCTTTTCCTCTATCAATTTGTCAGTTTCTTCGTGACATTCAACGATGAAAGGGAATGAGAAGTACGCGCAACCACACACAATACATACTATAGCAGGAAATAGCCAAGCCATCATTATTGGAATCTCTGCAAGATAGTTAATAACAAGACAATTTAGCGTGGTTATCATCGTCAGAAATGCTGAAAGCATCACTAGCACCAGTTGGTTAAGTCCGTCCTCCCAAATTTTAGAAACGATCTGAATTTTCCGGTACTCCTCGGAAAAGTGTGGAGTCGGAACTGCCATTTTTATGATGCCAAAATAATTTGACTCCATCTCCAACCAGTAGAATAGAGCGGCCATGCATACAGCTCCAATGCGGAATCCCTCAAACACGGCAAGAAAGGTTAGTAGCAGACGGAGAAGGAGGCAAACACTAGAGACAACGTTGCAAAGTATGCTTTGATTTTGATGTTGGCACTGGCACGCTGTAATTATCTGAAGAAAGTAGAACGCATCCAGATTTTTTTTGACTGAAAAGCATACGAATAGTACTGGCGCCATGACACACATGGTCATCATGGACGGTCGATATAACTGGGCAATAGTTTTCCATTTACTTCCGGTAGTGGTGGTGGCATCCAAAGGCATTTTGTACCTACAATCTGAGATGTATTTTAAAATATGAGCAATTAACAAATTGTAATTACCCGCAATTGACTACGTTTAGCTTTTTAATACAAGCAAAATTAAAGTTTTACGGATATCTAGTAGAATTTTTGTCATGCATCGGAATGCAACTTGAATATCCTCTGCTCTGCGTGTTTTCTCACCACGTAGAACAATCCAAAAACCATGTAGTCAATCGGCAGGTATGAAACATTAATTGCCACCTGGGTTAGACTCATCCTTTTGTGATTAGCTAGAATAAGCAAGATGCAGGCAAGGAGCGTTCCGAACACAACTGAGATTGTTATTTTATAAGGTGAATATTTTCTGGAGTTTGTGCCTAAAGTGAAAAACGTTTTCATTACAGGATCCCATTCCAGAATATTCGGATACATGAATCGATACAAGGCGCACACAGAGGTAATCGCATTTCCGAAGTAGAGATCCATATTTCTAAGCGAAATGCGCCTAAAATGTGTTTTGGAGGCAGGTCATCGACAAATTGAAAATGGTGTGCACTGGTACACTACTTCTAAGAACACGGTTTCCTGTGAAACCCAAGTCCACACACAGAATGCTCATGTGCTAATGTTGTTGCCTTTATCTATTGAAATTAATTAATAATAATAAGAACATGTTGAATTGCATTGTCCAAGCACTCAAGCAGGATACCAGAAATGCGATACTGGACCGGTTAATAATTAAAAGAATTGCTACCACAAAAAACCGGGTCTATCTATAGCCTCTATAGAATCAAATACTTTTGTGATTGTGAGCACTAGATAAAATGAGGAGGATCCTAGCCATACTTTGCTGATTTTTGACAATGAACCGGTCAAGTTCAATTATTTACTTAATGACAACTGGAAATTTCGTTTCAGCAAAACATTCAATCTTATTTTTCAACTTCACATTTTTACATGCTCACTGTTTTTGCACTATAGATAGTAATACATAATTTAATTTATTCTCCAGTCGTTTTCCATACATACGTAGTAAAATTTGACGCGAACCCATCACCATTCCTTATAATATAGTGAAAGCGATAATAAACGAGTGAGTGATTCCTATCGCATTTTGGATTTGTTAACACCTAAAATATTTATAGCTACATTACATTTTTAGTACGTTTGAATCGGGAACCCACGTTTATTTTTTATTTTATTAAGAGCCATATATGTAACTGATCTTGACCTACCTACCATGAATACAGATATTTGCAAGGTTTATTTGACCACCATTACCATCAACAGAGCACTTGAGGTACCTATTGAAGAGCTGTAGAAAACTAAATGAAACAAATATTTTATAGATATTTCCTTGAGCAATGAAAGATGAAATTTTGTCAAAATAAAAAGATTAGGTTGTGGTTACATTACACTCAAGGTGTTATAATTAAAATAATTATGTGAAACAGAAAAATTACGGTTCCGCCAAATCGCATCACAGAGAAACGAATGCAAGCATATTTAATGTAAATGCAGGCATGTCTATTTATTTAAAAGTATTCAACTCTTTTGCAGATATAGCAAAAATTTCTGCGATTACGCTTATAGAAAACGTTTACAGTGCATTACAGATAGCTTTGTTACAAAAAGGCACAATTATAATTAAAATTTCGGAATCTCGATTTTGGGAATTACATATTCACGACCATCCTAACTTCTATAAAGCATCTTTTTTGCTCTCTATGTATATGCTTCAAACAGCTCGTTTTGAATGTACTGCTCGGGATCCTCTGGCCGGCCCTTCCAAGCACTCGATATAATCCCGTAAACTAACTCCAGGCCTGACATAAACAGTATGAATATTGGCAATTTCTTACAGTTTCAAAACTTTCCAGATTCGATTCATACATGCAAGTCATGATTCCAGGCCAGTATCCACGCAAAATCTGTACTGCGCCATCCCCAATTATCTATTATCACCTTAAGTAAGCCTCTTATGGTCCCCGCAATAGGAAAATTATAATTATGATAATTGACTAGTATATTATAACTTGGCTCCCTTGTTTACAGTTTTTTGCTTGTGTGGGCGTAAGTTTTTGCATCAAGCCAAAAATTATAAGCACACCCTCGTATTTTTTAAATGATTTTCATATCCCTGTCTTTTTCCTAAACTTTTATTGTGCACTTATTGTGAACATAGTTATAATTATGTGCTTATTTTGTGCTATAATTTAACCACAAGGCACACAAAGTGGATGTAGGGTTTACAAAATGTTCAAAAATAAATTTTTAAACGCACTCAAATTACTACGTATTTTCAGCTATAAACATTTTTTTCAACTAACATTACTTAACTACCGCCTTTAAAATGTCGCCTTTAAAATGTCGTTAAATAAATGTCCAACCAAGCACCAAACACGTTTGTTTCCTTATACAATTTCCTTGGACCAAGGTCTATGGCAGGGTAAAAATACAGTTTTTAAGGAATAAATGATAACTGATAGATAATGATTCGCTTTTTTATCTAGGCATGGGCAATCAGCATCGCATGCAATAATCATGTTTGCATTCCTTGTTTTTTTCCCATGAGAAGATGATGAGCGAAGACATTAAATGATTTAATTAATGCATAAAAATATACGTACGAAGGGCAGCAACCCGACCCTTTTAACCAAAAAAAATTACTCGTGCATCAACATCATCATCAGCAAGAAGCCGTTAACAACGCACTCTTTTTAGGTAACTTGCTATATGGCCCTCTTTTTGTGTGTCCTCTGTCCTGTGTACGACGTATTGACGAAATGAAAATGAAAGGTCGCCTTTTTAATATACTGGCCTATGCTGTACCCTTTTACCCTTGTCCCTTTGCGCTTCATTAGAGGCGCGATGGATGATGCTAGATGCCACCTCCACATGGTACGCTCATATAACAGTTAAAGGTTTACCCTTAAAAGTTTGCAAAAATATGCGTTTTTCTATTATGTCATACCTCATTGTTAGAATTTCCATCCAAAATTCTTGAAAAGTTTTTCCCTATTCATCATCAGCAATAGAGCGCAGGGTGCATCATATGAAAGTGCCCATTTTTCTGCAAAAGATGAAGACAGATTGTGACAGAGAGTGATGTTATAAGGAATAGCTAGAATTTGCAAGGATAATTTGACAATTAGGGTAGTAGGTACGTAATAACTAAGATTCTTAATCATACGTGCAATTTACACTACACATCATCATTGTTGTCATCATTATTACTTAAGATAAAAGATCGTTTTTCTCAAACCATGCATTATGTATGTGCAGTGCGTAGCCTTATCCAGTTTCCCTCTCCCTCTCCCTACTCCCTCCAGAAAGGATTGTTGCATTTTTCACATGACAAGTTATCATTATTATGATCATATCTTAGCTAATCAGATTCTATGTACACCAGCGGTACTGTAAACATTTTTTTGCACGCTCAGTATAAGCAGTTTTCTGTTCAATGTCATGCGAAAAAGTAGGTGCTCTTAAATTTGAGTGTATATATAAAGGGATTTTTTTGGGATGCGACTTAGTTGCAGAGACACTCGAGTGCCACGACAAAACGAGTTTGCGTCGGGCACGTTGCTTGTGGCTGATAAGTAATAAATATTGTGAAAAAATATATAATTATTGTTCGTGTTCAGCTAATAGATATATTGATATAGAAATGAGGATCCTCGTAAGTTGATTTTCAATAAAATTACGGCACAAAAGGTCATAATCATAAATAATTTGTGAATTGTGGCGAGAGGTGGTTGCATAATTTAAATGATGGATTGAATGTGATTTCCACAGACGATTACTTTGGTATGCCTGGTGGTGACCGCTGTGTTAGCGCATAATAGCGGAGGAGGGGGAGGCGGCGGAGGTGGGGGTCGGAGGCGCCCTGGATTCTTTGCTAGATTGTTCGGAGGTAGACGATTATTTTGGTATGCCTGGTGGTGACCGCTGTGTTAGCGCATAATAGCGGAGGAGGGGGAGGCGGCGGAGGTGGGGGTCGGAGGCGCCCTGGATTCTTTGCTAGATTGTTCGGAGGATTGAGACGAGGTGGTGGTAGAGGCAGATCTTCAGGGGGTGGTGGAGGCTGGGGACAACAGCAACAGAGGAGTGCCCCTGCTAAGGCAGCATCTTCAGGAGGAGGTTGGGGATCTGGACAAGGTCAGGCTGCTCCGGCTCCAGTCAGGAGTGCCAGTAGTGGAGGTGGATGGGGACAAAGTTCACAAGCTGCAGCTAGTCCGATAAGGAGCAGTGGTGGTGGAGGTGGTTGGGGTTCTGGGGGAAGTGGTGGTGCCAGTCCAGCCAAGAGCACAGGCAGTAGCAGCGGTTCCTGGCAGCCAGGCCCAGGCCCTAGTCGCGCGCAGCTTGCTGCCGAGGGATGGAAACCTGGAAGGGGTCCAGCAGCTCAGTCATCTTCCGGTGGAGGAAATGGATGGAGCGGACGTTAATTAAAGAGAGAAAGATGCTAGTTCAAAGCTCAGTTTAATTATTTTAAGACTTTAAATTTAAATTATTCGACTATCGCATTGTACTACTATACCTCATTATTACCTTCATAGAAAAATATTGTGCAAAAATTTTGCGAAATACCATTTACAGTATGAATATATCAAATACGATAATTTGTCTATGCACTTGAGCAACAACTTTATTTGCAGCATGGAAATGGCATATTTTTGTACTATCTAATTGTTAGCCAAAAAAAATTGCTCCATTCAGTTCAGCAAACGGGCATCGATAAAAACAAAACTTTCCTGTTCAAATTTGCTGCGCAGTGCGAGAACGAAGAAAATGTGGAAAAATATGCAAATGCATTTTTCAATGCGTTTCGATCCCATCTCTTTCCGTCATTCCGTCCGACTGGTCCGACACATTTTTGCCTTTAGCGCTTTTCGCACTTTTCAGTTTTCAATTTTCAAAAATTTAAAACTCGCAACGGAGAAGCTGTGGCAGTGCTGCAGTTACCGATATAATGCGTGCTGCAGCTCAGTTATGTTTGGATTTTGAAATGGACACGTCATCACTTATTTCAATTTTTTGAAAAAGTAGTTTTGATATTTTGATCTGCTGATACCGTTACTTTAACTTTATTGCTAGTTTCGTTTTTAGCAATTAGATAATTTTTGTTTGTCCAGATTTTAATTTTTCTTGACAAGGCTTTAAAAATGAAGTTGGACAATAGAAATGGAAAAGGTGCAGTTGCAAGTAGGGCTGAAGCTCAGAACTACTTTTACGAGTCGGATGTCTCTGATTGTGGAACTGCAATTGGGTCGGAGATAATCTTGTCTGATGGGTCCTGCATGTCGCCAGTAAGGTCTTTGGGTAAGGTGAAAGAAGACAAAGAATCGCCGTTTTCTAGTACTCTCTACCATCGTGATCGGGAATATCGGGATCAGCCCCAATCATCCTCGTCTGCTGAGAGCCTAACAGGGCACTTATACTTTACTCCTGGGAAGCGAGACAAGAGTATTGGAAATGAGGGGAAAGCTGCACTGCTACTAGCTGGAGAAAAAGAGAATGGAAC
>JAHZND010000867.1:0-12314 GCA_027744115.1 Acrocyrtus sp. NNG-2020 | reverse complement strand
ATTTGTAGAAAAACACATTGTAGGTAGGTATCTAATTTTACCATAAAACTTTATTTGAGCTAGCACATCCCCCTACACGTTTTTCAATATAGATAAAGTGGATCAGTAGGTGGCAGCCTTCCTTCTCAAGCAATTGTTGTTCGGTAGAGTATTTACAGTGATAAAAATTGCATGCTCATCAAAATCAATTTAATGCAGTGCACTAAACTTGTTTGTAATTAAAACTTCTTTTTGTACTTTCCACTAAAAAGAAAATGCTTTTTAGCTTTTATCAAATATCCAACGTTATTTGCACTCGAAGTTGAAATTTTTTGTTGAAGTTGAGGTACTCCTAACCTTAAATATCCCTCCAGCTTTATCACGATCTGGATTTCAAAAATATTAAATTTTTACAATTTTTATATGCGTAGCACGCAAAAAATGAAACTGAGCTAGAACAAATTCGATAATCACTCCAAGGTCACTTTGCCAAATTTTACTTTTACTTCTTTGAATTCAGATGAGGAATAATTGGAGACCTTGCAGTTGGCTGCAAATACGTCAAGTCGTCAAGTCGTCAAGTACCAGAAACGGAAGAATGCCGGCAGAGCGCCGCTTGGCAAAATTCATTTTAATAGTGAGAGGCATTTTCCAAAAATTTGAGGAAGAGCTAAAGAGGGAAGATCGTTGTTACGTTGTTTTGTCAAGTACCAGAAACGGAAGAATGCCGGCAGAGCGCCGCTTGGCAAAATTCATTTTAATAGTGAGAGGCATTTTCCAAAAATTTGAGGAAGAGCTAAAGAGGGAAGATCGTTGTTAAGTTGTTTGCTCTAATTCTAGTTTTCACTTTCTACCCCAAATTTTTTTCTTGTAAAAAAATGATGTCTAGTAAAACGGTAAAAATATTGAGATTCTAAATGCAAACACTCAGTTATGCATTTTAGAGCTTTTCTAGCATGTTCGATTCTGTAAGTTTAAGTGGTAGACAAGGTGCTGAGTCTGTTGAAATAAGAAATTTGTTTTGCTTTACCAACGGCCATCCTCTGAATCAGATATGATGGCGTACTCAGTAAAAAATATTTTCTTTTTACCGTCTGCACCTCCTCCTCCCATGAAAATGGTAAAAGGCTCTTAGATGAATGGAGTACTCATCATCATCGGTAATGCTTGAATTCATATTCGTAACGAAATCAGAAGAAAAAGGAATTCAAACGTGTAAACATCTCAAATCTATTTGATCTTGTGAGAAATATGTAGTTCCTGAACATGTGAGCATGCCCATGTGCGAAAAAGTTTTTTGTTTCTGTGAGTGTGTTCTGTACGAACGTGCGGCCCTTTTTTCCTCGATTTTTAAAAAGGTGTGCGTTTCGAAAAAAAAGCGCAGGCAGAAAATGAGGAGGGAGAATCTTCGCTGCCTTCCTTTTTAGCTGACCGTTTGCTTCGCTAAAAATCTCGCTTACTGCTTACAAGGTCATGCTCCATCGCACACATATATGAAATAGTTTTGATTCATTTTATTCGAAGCGTTTTTAGGTAGATGAATGTATGCAATAATACAATCATGATGAGCAAAACCTACAAAAAATATTGTTAGGTAGTGGGCTACTGTTTACTAGTCGAAACAAAAAAGGGATATTCTTCTAGCGTAGGTGGGCCACCGCTAAAACATTGTTGTAATGGTAGGGAGCTCTTTTGCACTCTCGACCGATGGGTTGCAGGGGATTCAGGTCAGATATAAAGAGATGGTTTGGGGATCCACCGAGGTCATAATCAATTGGTGAGTTAGCACAACGCCAAGGAGAAAATATCTCTCTCAGGTAAGAATTTTATATTTTGAAATTAAGTGAGCTCGCAGTTTTCGAAAATAATTTTCAGATCGGAAGAATTTATCAAGGAATTCGGTCAATTGTGAAAACAAAAGAATTTTGGTATAATTGATTTCTGGTTGATTGGAAATTGTTCTGTGTTAGGGGTATTATTATTAAAAGTGAGAACTTCCTTTTATTGTGTACTCCTGTCATTTTGAAGTTTTGAAAAGAGTGGCAATTTCCTTGAATCAAAAGTTTACGAAAGTGAAGTAAAATTTGTTTTATTTGAGAGAATTTAGTAATACCACGCAGTGCACTGGAAAATTTGTTGAGACCAATATCGTCCGTCACTCTCTTATTTGTGAAAAGTACTCAAGGATCCCTTTATGGAAAACGATAGATTTTGGCGATAGAATAGGAAAATAAATTATTTTGGTGTTTGACTTCGACTTGCTTATAAAAAAGAGAGAGTTAAAGGAGGATCAGTTATCAGTTCATATCTCATTTATTTGTGGAAAGCTCGCTGATTGAATCATTGACTCAGTAATTAATTCACCTGAGCTTTCAAGATAAGAAATCATCTTACGTATTTAAGTTAGCCAAGGAGAACGATTGATTGCATCTAATTTTCAATTTAGAGGAGTACGAGCTAGATTTATAAATACTTTAGAAATTTTTTTAATCATGCCTACATACTAGTAAACGTAAACGCTTCAGATAAAAAAGAAAGCTGAAGGCTGAAAAGGATATATAGGTCGTTTATTTTGAAGAGTCACGCCTGCTTTTAAAAAAAAGAAATTGGCTTCAGTATTTTCCGACCATCATCAGCAACAGCATCATTGCTCTTTCCTTTGTAATTATTAGAACTAATTCATCAATTATTTTTCATTAGGTCCACAACATTTTTGGGAAGCCACCCGAAACCTTTCAGATTAGCAAACATGATGCGTCAAGCCATCTTAGCTGTTCCCCTCGCCTTCCTCCTTTTGGCTGGTGTCAGGGCAGATAAATCCGCTGGAGAGGAAGTCGCCCGTGAAGGCCACTCTCAGCAGTACCACTACAACTCAATCCCAGTAGGCGGTCATGATCCCTACGGTCTCACCGTCGACCTGAACACTGGTCTTTTCATGGCTGTCGGAGGTGTTCTTGTCCTCCTCACCTTGGCTGCTAGTAAGTTTCCTAAAAATAAGCATGCCTCCTGATGATTGAGGACTTTTTCAAAAAATGGTTCTAAAAAATTTCTCTTCTAATTTCTTCAAATTTCCAGTCTGCTACCCACTCTTGACCAAGGGCACCGGATATGACTACGGCTATGCCGGCACCCAATACGGAACTTACCGTTCCCTCAACCTTGCCAGCCTCTCCGAGAAGGCCCTCAGCGGCATCGAGAAGCTCTACGATGTCTACAACAAGATCCAATAAATCTTGTAGCTTAAGTAAATTATGGCACAAATTCAGAATTGGCCAATGAAATTAAAACGCGCTACGGACAAAGGACGACGAAAATCGGACAAAGGACATCGCACTAATAAATTATTTTTTTTGCACTAAATGGACAACATGGACAAGTGCAGACTACTAAAGACAACCGGACAAAGCGTGGCAAGCGATCACTGCCCCCGTTTAATTTATTTTTGTACGAAATGGAACACACAGGACTGCCAAAACATATAACGAAATGTTATAGAGACGCTAAATTATTTTTTTTTGCAAAAAATGGACTATTGAAAATGCCAAAGACTATAGTGACAAAGGACTTGTGAAACCTTTGGACAAAATGGACCACAAGACTATCGAAGTGTGACGGAGTATCACTAAGACTGAGTGACCAAAACATGACAAGACAACTAGAATAGCTAAATTATTATTTTGCACAAAATGGACTGAAGGACTAATGGACTGCTGGAGCCTCAGGAAAGACAAATAGGACGACTTATATTCTTTTTTGCAAAATATAGACTGCTGAGGCTACTTGGACACTACTACAATAATGAAGCTGAGCTTGAACTAGAACACTATATTTGAGAATAGGCAAGTGTTTTAAACTTTGAATTGCCAAATGCCACAGACGTGAAAATTTTAGATTTAACTGTCTGTGTCATGTATATTTTGCCAATCTGTATTCTTATCGTGATATTGTAGTAGGGTGGTGCGTACCGATGGTACTGCACACATTCTGTTATTTATATAAGGTTGCTTTCTAGTGCGGCGACTGAACTTCATTCATATCTGTACTGCTTGTCAATATTCAAAGACAGAAAAACGAAATTAAATTACAATAAAAAAAAGTGTGCCTTTTCTAATTTCTTTTATTGCCCCAGACCCTTTCATAAAAACAGCCATGAGAGCATTTTCGATTTCTCATTAGTAAAAATGTCGGCTTTTGCCAATAAATGGCAATGGTAAATGAAATTGGAAAGTAGGGCAAGTTACATCCCTTAAATTAAGGAAGGAAACAAAATCCAATTCTTACCGTAATTACATAAACATAAAAGAATATTTTTGATATTTAATTCGTCTATGAACTCACTGCTGAATAGGAACATTTATTTGTTTATGGAACGAACCACTTGGCTAAAAGTTAAATTGGAGTAGTGACTTTTGGACTATGTATCGGGCTCATTGAGAAGATCGTTGAGGAAATGTAAGTCTGTAGGTGTTTCTTCTCTGCAGTATCAAAGACTTAAAGGAAACGGGTTTGGAAATGAAGCGATTGTGTCCAGCTCAAGTTGCAGTAGCATTTATGATTATTCAGCAAGAATTATATAGAAATTTATCCGTCGACATTGAGTTCACCTGCAAAAATGCAAACCGATAATTTAAACCGCAGCTGCAAAACTATAGATTGCACATGAAAAAAGTCCAAAAAACAGTACGTATTAGTTTCCCAAAGTCACAGTCTGTTTGAATGACTCTATTTTGCCTGAAGCAAACATTGCTTTTGTCCGTGTCTCGAGTTTTGTGTCTACGCCACAGAACTGACTCCTAACTTTTTGGCTGCCAGTTCGCATTTTTTGCTTATATTTTATCAATATGAACTGGAAGGTTCACGTCATGGCTTATTCAATTATATACAACCTTGAACATTTGTTTGTTGATGCGGTAGAAAGCATTGCTTTAATGTTACATGTATTACATTATGCGTACCATTTGTCCTTCAAGTGAAGCCTTTCTGCTGGATACTGCTAATTAGCCTGAAAAATAAGAGTCAAGAGTCGTATCTTGTAAACGATAGAGTAAATACTGCATAGTGTGCGGCTAAATGTGAAGCAATGGGGGCAGCAAATTAAACTAAATCAGTTGCTCTTGACGCTTACACACATGAACACAAACTCTGAAGTGATGCTGATATTTGACAAAGATGACATTAATTTTGTTACTGTTTGTCGGAGCAGTGGTGTTCCTTTGGTATATGAGCAGTAGGAAAAATGACAGCGATAGAAGAAAGGGACTTAAGACTATTCCGGGTTAAAATATTTCAACATAATTACGATAACGCTACTTGACTATAACTTTACTTGTATTTTTTTATAATTTAATATTTCGACTTTCAGGACCCAAAGGATTGCCATTTTTAGGGAGTATTTTCAAGTTAGGAAAGTATCAACACGAACAGCACAACAAATGGACAGCAGAGTATGGAGAAATTTATCAGATCAACCTGGGGTCGACGGTGTACGTTTTTAGTTGAACATAGTGACTAAATACTACTAATACAATATTACTTTTGTGCAATTATTTAATATTTTGTGGGTGGGGTGATTAGGAACATTGTCGTCTCCAATCCAAAAATGATTAAGGAAATGTTCTCGGAAGCCAGTTACACTGGAAGGCCTCACTTTGATGGATTTGACATTTATGAGGATGAGCGACTCGGTATAGCAATATGAAATCAAATTGTTTTTGTGAATTCTTCCTAAATGCAAGCTCGCCATTGGATATATTTCTATCATCTTACAGGAATTGTAAACTCGGAAGGAGAACTCTGGGAAGTCCATCGAAGATTTTTATTGAGGCAACTGAGGGACTTTGGGTTTGGTAAGGCAGCAATGGAGTCGCTTATTTTGGAAGAGCTGAATGAAGTGCTCTCCAAGTTCAAAAGGAGTGAAGGTACTCCCGTGAAGGAAATAAAGAAAACCTTGACACTGGCTGTAGTGAATGCTTTGTGGGCAGTAGTTGGGGGTCAGCGATTCCCACATGATGATCCGAAACTGCTCAAGCTCGTTGAGAATACAGACAAGTAATTTATGTTTAAAATGCAATTGGATTATACAAGAGTAAATTCNCCCACATGATGATCCGAAACTGCTCAAGCTCGTTGAGAATACAGACAAGTAATTTATGTTTAAAATGCAATTGGATTATACAAGAGTAAATTCCAAAATTTGAACCAATAAAAATGCTACTATTTCAGGGCAATTGAGGAAGTTATTGAAAAGGCAGGTATACTCTTTGCATTTCCTTGGATGAGAAACGTAATCCCGGAGATATCGGGCTACAACGCTTTCAGAAGAGTGATGGAGGACCAGAAGGAATGGTTTCAAAGCATGGTGGATCAGCACAAGCAAACATTCCAAGAAGATAACATGCGGTATTTAAAAACATCTTAAAATAAATCTTATTCCTTTCAACTTTTAAGCTTTAAAAATTTACATGATAAGCTGTACATTGACAGAGATTTTATTGACGTCTACTTGGCCGAGGTTAGCAAAACCTCTGATGCAAAATCAGTTTTTTATGGAGCACCGGCCGGTAATATACCGCCTAAAAGTGAAATTACCATTTTTTAAAATTTGGCATTAATTTTAAAAATGAATATATTTGGCACAGAGCGGCAACTGATCGCAACCCTGTCAGATTTATTCTTTGCCGGAAGTGACACAACATCTACAACATTGGCTTGGGGTATTCTTTATCTTTGCAAGAATCCAAAGATTCAGCAGAAGTTTCAACAAGAAATCACTTCCCTGACCAATAACTCCAGGAACGTTCTCGTTTCAGATAGACCCAAGTAAATCCAAGTTTTGGAACATTAAATTAAAATATTAATCTAATCTTGCCCCTTTTGTTTTGACAAACTATGGCGTCATTGTTTTTGCAGCATGCCATACACGGTTGCGCTTATTGATGAAATACTCCGTTGTTCTTCCATTGTTCCTGATGGCGTTCCACATCGGGTCTTAGAGGACAGAGAGTTCCAAGGATACTTTATACCGAAGGATGCGTGGATATTACCGAACATGCACTATTTGCATCACGATCCGAAAGTGTGGGGAGACCCAGAGAACTTCCGTCCTGAACGATTTATGTCTGCTGATGGAAAAAAATATGAGAAAAGTGATAAACTGATTGCATTCCAAATTGGCCGACGTCAATGTGTCGGCGAAACGCTAGCACGCGACACGGTCTTTCTTTTTCTCACAAACATTTTTCAAAGATTTACAATTGAACTGGACCCCAATACTCCTGAGCCCTCCCTGGAACCAAAACCAATTTTCATTTTGTCTCCGCAACCATATTCCGTCATTATGAAAGATAGAGCTCAACCATAAAAATGCCATAAGGTGGCACGATGCATAGGTAGATTAATCTGAATAAGTATTACTCTCACAAGTATTTTAGTTGTTTCGCTTTCAAAATCAAACCGTTTGATCTACTTTGATCGGTTCAGAGATTTCTTATTGCCTATATTTCATTTTTTAGTAATTTCCTGCTACCATTTCAAGAATGTTTCATATTTTTCTGAGAAAGCAGCATAATATTGTAGTGCCTGTCATGCACGTCTGATTAGATGTCCCAGCGTTATTGTGTTTGCTAATAGTACTTTTCAGTAAAACTTAAATCTTTGTTCTTCCTGGAAAATCCAATGAATCTGGGTCGTTAGCGTGAGTCATTGCTGTGCAATTATAGTAAATGACAGGGAAAGACCGATGGTTAACTGTCTGCTTGCTGCTTTAGTCACAAAAAATTATTTGGACATCCTGGCTCAAAAAAAATTCTTTTTAAGTTCTGTTTAAATAATAAACCAATAATCCTATTCAGAACCATTGAAAAGGTCTTTTTCCTGCAATTCAAATGGAGTGTTGCTTATACCCCATATTCATAGTGCTTGAGGTAGCTGCTACTGCCGTGTGTTCCTACGTAGAGAACGTGATCATGACTTCCGGAAGGAGTAGATACAAAAATACAGGTATTATAGCACGTTAAATATATATGTGATAAAAACTCACTCCTGAACTTCGTTTTTTAAGTCTTATCAGTAACTTAAAATTTTCAGAAAATCTTGATTTTGAAGCGAAAGTTTCCTCCTTGAATGGATTTCCTCGTAACAATATTATAAACATAGCTGCTGCCGAAAATTCTATAAATAATTTTTCTGGAGATTCTGGCTGTGCTACTGGCGGAGATGACTCTGGTGGATGTTCAGTAGCTGGTGATGCAAATGACGGTGGTACCACCTGAGTCGCCAATCCCACCACGTGGTGGGATTGGGGATTCAGGAGGCATTTATAGTTGTGATTAGAAATTCTGTTTTTGCAGTATATTTTCTATGGCCGGAAAGACACTGAATTGTTAAAATACTAAAAGTTTCTTCTACCTCTGTGACTGACAATAAAAAATGTGAAAGTATGCATATGTTGGAGTATGATGCTTTATTGATTTCTGTTTTTGTCTTTCTATTGCAAAACAGCGTCACATAAAAGTAAAAATAAAAATACCCGAGTTGGAAAGAAACAAATCATTATGCATGGACAACATTTTTGCACACGGTAGACAGGTCAGGTAAGGCTTATTTACTAATCACCAAAACCATGTTAAAAAACGTAAAATTTCTGTTTTTAGAGAAAAACGGATAGAATATGACATTAGTACATACGAAAAATATATTTTAATAACCCATTTGTGTGCGCGTGTGACTATATTAAAATGTAACAAAATGATGTTGTGTTGTTGCAAGTGTACCTATTCCATGCACTTATAAACCTCTTGAATAAAATGATGATAAGACTGCCGGCCAAAAAGTAGAAGTGTCCGTCACTTCCGCACGATTTGATCGTTGTTGCCTGGAGTTGACATCACGTGCAAGGATTTTTGGTTCTATGTAGTCTTCCATACTGACTTCAGCTAAGCTTCTATAAAGGATAGGAAAACGGTAAAAGTAAATGTGTACCTATAAATAAACAACCTCGTTCATAACTACGAGATAGGGACCATGATGTCATTCTGTCAGAAAGGATTATTTTACCAAAAGCATCAAATCAGCCCGCAGCGTAGTGAGTTTTCCTAAAAATGCAACTAAATTATAATACCTAAACGAAACGTAAACCAAACCGCTCTTTTGTTTGACGGAAGCTTCAAGTCAACGAGTTTACTTTTGTTCATGGTTGTCCAACTAATGTCTTCTAGTCGCAGCCGCAGACTGCTGACTCTAACTTTGGCTTGCTTTCAGTGAGGTATAAACATATTTTTTTGTTTCAATTCAATCGTATATAAATCGTAGGTATCATTCAGTCAAAGCTAAACTCAACCTTGAAAAGTTCGTTTTTTCTTGCTTCAGTGTCAGTGTACGTATTTGGTACGTACCACTTGTCCTTCAACTGATATTTTTTTACTGGACAAATAATTTGCAATACCATATGATGTGTTATAGCGGTTACCTTGTAAGTTGAGTAGGTAATCAGCAATCTAATGAAGAGGTACGTGCCAATGTGCCAAGCATGAAAACAGTGTACAAACTTTCGTGATTATGAGTGGATGTATTTTAGTACTTAAATAACAGCAAAATTGCAAGGTTGGCGAGTAATAGCGAAAAATCAATCAGCCGGGTCTGACAAGTCAACGCATTAAATTTCAAGTGTTAAGTGAAGCAGAAATCTTTGGAATTTATAGTACTTAACAAAGATGACATTACTTGCAGTGTTGCTCCTTGTAGGAGCAGTGGCTTTTCTTTGGCATATGAACAATAGAAGAAAGGAGAATGACAGAAGGAAAGGTCTTAAAGTCATACCAGGTTAGAAAAGAGGGGAAAATATACAATTTTATTTGGGATATTGTAAAACAGTTTAATAATCAAACAATGGTGCTAAATATTAAGCATGTTGCTATTATTTTTCCATTTCCAGGGCCCAAGGGGGTACCGTTTTTTGGGAGCATGTTTAAACTTGGAAAGTACCAGTACAAACAATTTAATGAATGGACGGAAGAATATGGCGAAATTTTTCAGATCAACCTTGCATCGATGAAGTAAACTTTTGATTTAAGATGATTAAGATATAAACTGTAACAATTAGTAAGTGTGTAATAATTAGTGTTCTCATGCTATCACTTTTATTAGGAACATTGTCGTTTCCAATCCGAAAATGCTTAAGGAAATGCTCTCCGAAGCAAGTTACTCCGGAAGGCCTGAAGTCGAAGGATTTGATCTTTATGAGGGAGAGAAATTAGGTAACTAATACCTGGCTGGAGGCTTACTCTAATCAAATCATATATCTTTGATGGTATCACTAATTCTGGAATATTTTATTTTTTTGTAGGTATTGTGGGCTCGCAAGGAGAGCTGTGGGAAGTTCATCGAAGATTCTTATTAAGGCAACTCAGGGACTTTGGGTTTGGCAAGGGGGCAATGGAATCGCTCATTTTGGAGGAGCTAAACGAAATAATTGCCAAGTTTAAAGAGAATGAAGGTATTCCAGTTAAGAACATGAAGTTGGTTGTGACACTTGCGGTGATAAACTCGTTGTGGGTCGTGGTGGGTGGGGAGAGATTTCCACATGATGATCCAAAGCTTTTGAAGCTCGTCGAGAATACACACAAGTAATTTAATAATTATTAATTCTTAAGATTAAATTAAATTATTTGTTTGAGAAATGTGGATGTTGATAAGCTGATGTGTACATTAAACATTTTAGAGCAATTGATGAACTCATGGAAAAAGCAGGAATCGTCTTCGCATTTCCCTGGCTGAGACACATAGTCCCGGAAAAGTCGGGATACAATGCTTATCGAAAGGTGTTGGAAAGCCAAAAGCAATGGTTTCAGGGTATGGTCGATGAGCACAAGCAAACATTCCAGGAAGATAACATGCGGTATTTTAAGCGAACAATTACCAATTCTCATTTCTTTTATGAAATCCCTTCACTAACCGTCCATATTCTTATTTGCAGAGACTTTATAGATGTCTACCTGGCTGAGATGAAGAAAACCACTGACCCAAAATCATTTTTCTATGGAACATCAGCCGGTAATAATACACATCTTTCAAGTTGCAATCACTCCAAAAAGTTTTACTAAAAGATATTCCATGGCTATATAAAACGGGTATTATATTTTATCACAGAACATCAACTGATCGCAACCCTCTCCGATTTATTTTTTGCGGGAAGCGACACCACCGCCACTACTCTGGCATGGGGTATTTTTTATCTTGCTAAAGATCAGAAAGCACAGCAAAAATTTCAACAGGAAATGACTTCTCTAACAAACAATACCAGAAATGTCCTGCTGGCTGATCGACCTAAGTAAAACACCAAAATAATCTTAAGCAAAAAATCAAATAATTAATTTTATTTTATCCATTGAGCAGTAATTAAATTAGTATATTCCACACCTATTTCAGCATGCCGTACACGGTCGCGCTTATCGATGAAATCCTCCGCTGTTCCTCCATTGTTCCTGAAGGTGTTCAGCATAGAGCCACCGAGGATAAAGAGTTCCATGGATACTTTATACCAAAGGACGCGTTAATAATGCCAAACATGCACTATATGCATCACGACCCAAAGGTGTGGGGAGATCCAGAAAACTTCCGCCCGGAACGGTTTTTGTCTGCTGATGGAAAGAAATATGAGAAAAGCGATAAACTGATCCCATTCCAAATTGGCCGACGCCAATGTGTCGGCGAAACGCTAGCACGTGACACGGTCTTTCTTTTTTTGACAAATGTCTTCCAGAGATTCACAATCGAGTTTGATCCTAACAGTCCTGAACCCAGCGGTGAACCTAACCCAGTTTTTATTTTACATCCACCCCAATACACCGTTGTCATGAAGGACAGAATTCAACAGTAAACTTTTAAAAAAAATGTACGTAGTCTGTTGGCGTACGGATGACTTAAATTAAAATGTTTTGCATCTATTCTTTCCAATTTGTAATCCTAAACTTTTTTGTTCAGAGTCCTCGGCTATAAAATAAAAAATATATATAAACCCTGTATATATCTGCCGAATAAATTATAATGGGTCAATTAGCTTTCCATGCTTGAATAAACTATATGCAAACCATGAAAACGAGATGCTTTTATTGCGAATCTCTACTTTGAAGAATCTAAGTATGCAATTAGCCTAACAATTTTTGTTTGTGATTGAGATCAATTCGATATAGAATTCGTCCGCCCAACCTTTTTTCCTTTAGAGAAGTGAAACGATGAAGCTACTATTTCTTGCCAATTCTCCATCGGCTTTAAACTCACTGACAAAAAACCAAAACATCACATCACATCAGCTTTACATTTAGACTCATTTTCAGCTG
>JAHZND010000866.1:0-19129 GCA_027744115.1 Acrocyrtus sp. NNG-2020 | reverse complement strand
CCATTACCTTTCGTCACTCCGCATTTTAATACCTATAAACATGTAATTGCTCCACATTCGCAATTTTTGGCCAAATGCACTTTTAGCTGATCATTTTTTTTATTGGATGTGCTCGTATTATATAACTGTAATTAGACCCTTTTTTCTTGTTTTTTTTTGCATCTCATCCGCCATCCACTCCTCCTCTAAGAAATTGTAAAGTTTTCTTTTGTGCAGTGAATGGGATATGTGTACAGTGGAAAAAAAAATGGAAGATATAATTTTTTTTAAATAATGAAAATAAACGAGAATGGCAGGACTTTTGTTCCTGGTCTTTAACTAGAGTTGATAAAGCTCTCGCTGCGAATAGGTATTTTACTTTCATTTTTTATGCCAAGATTGCCTTGCTCTAAAACCAAGAGAAAAAAATGCAGAAAAAAACATGACTGTGACTGTTTCAAAGTTATCTCATCACAATAGTATCAGCAGCACACATATATGGTGTGGAGTAATCCTCTCATAGAAAGTCTCAAGTCACCCTTTCTATATGTAGTTCTATTTGAACTCTGCATGCCTTCTGCCTGCAGAGTCATCCTCACTCATTCTCGATGTATTTCTCTTTAGTTGCTCTTAGACCTCATGACTGTAAGCATCTCTCTGGCTTACCCTTGTAATATACTGATCTAGTAAATGATTATTAAAGTTAAAGATAATTCTAGTGATAATCATCCTCCTCCTCCTCTGCCTATTTATTTACCTGGTTAAGAGCATTACTCTACAGNATTCTAGTGATAATCATCCTCCTCCTCCTCTGCCTATTTATTTACCTGGTTAAGAGCATTACTCTACAATAATGAAATGGTGTGCAGTTTTTCCATAATAATTGAAACTGTAGTTGACAGCTGTCGGGCTTAATTAATAAAGTCAAGTTATGTCTATAAATTTACTGCAAAGCAGTTTTCAATCATTTATTAATACTAATTGGTCTCAGCGACAGACCATTTTACCTAATTCGTTAGTAAAATGCTATAAAATGCCAAATAATTATATTATTATACATATCCATTAAAATGAAGGCTATTGAAAATATTCCTATTTAGGTATACACTATTTCCACTATTCAAAAATACATGACACACTTGTCCATAAAACTTCATTTTACTGTCGAAAGTGAAGAACGTACAGCAATAACAGGTCGCTTTTCCCGCAAAAACCCTTTGCCTTGAGTTATGGATGCATGTAAAACATTAAACTGCCATTCAAAGACTAGCATGTTTTTTCACTGTCGTACTGTCAAAATCAGAAATGTTTTGAATTTTGATGTTTAATAGTTGTAGTTTAGCTTTAAGTAGGCATAGCAGAATCAGAATCGCAAAATTTAAAACAAAAGAATTTACCCATTTTCATTGCAAAAGACATTCTTGGACAACCCAACTCGCATCATTTCCTGTTTTGAAAGTAAACCTGTCTTCAGCATCAGCATAATATCCTGTTTTGATAAGTAAACCTTTCTTCACAATAAATAGGTAGTGGTATTTGTCGATTTTTCTTTAAACAACTAAATAGTTTTTGATGGCGACCAATTTGCAAAATATCTACGCATAACTATCGACGTACTATCTAACACTGTCACCACACGAATCGACTATAAAATGGCTATGATTAAAGTAGTAAAACGTCAAACGCCGAACATATTTGATTTTTACGCTATAACTTACAGTTTCAAACAAAAAATATTGACTTTCGTATAATATTAGTTTTCATTATTTAACTAGTAGAATGGTGCTAAATATTTGTACATTATATTTAGATTTCATTAGTGACTCAGCAATTGAGTGGCTGATTTTTGTACGAAATATGTAAACATTGCCGAAAGTAAAGTCATCGAACATAAATATTAAGGCCGTAGAAGCTATTATAGTCACAAGGTGAAATCAATCTCACTTAATACCTAAGAAGTTTGATTTTAGTGATTTCATATGGTGGCTTGTTAATTATAAAACTTGCGTCTCGCGGGTGGCGTGGGCTTACAATAGCTGGAGTCATATGTAATGTTCTCCCGTCAGAACGATTTAATCTTGCTATCGGATACAGTACCGTTTTAATTACGATTATGACTTGTGTTACATGCTGCTCATGTCTCATTTAAATTTCCAGTGCTGTGGGGGGTAAACTTTAATCTTACGCTGTATTGTACGTCCCATCTTTGAAGTTAGAAAAGTGTGGCAATACTACCAAAACCACTGAAGACAGTTAAATATGGCCACTAAAACAATTTTTCAGCTGCTTCGTTTCCAAATTACGCTTGCCGGTGCGTTTTCCGCATTACCTTTTAAATTCAGAAAAAGCATAACTAATCATCCCGAGAGGAAGTTTGCAATTTCAGAGAGATGTGTAATGAGAGTATCTCAAAAACATTTAAAACGCTTCCAAGTTGTTTCTGTTATATTTAAGACTATGTCAACCGTCTCAATTATTTTTTCTTTTCTGGAGGCATGTACCATTGCAAAGTCTGTTTTCTCGTCTCCTGCTAGCTACAAGTCTCCAAACGAGGATATCCGACAGTCGGTTACAACTTATAATATCTTACTTCTCGCCTTTCATACAGTTCATTTCAGCATTTTGGTAGCGGGATTGGCGTGTCATCTGACAATCAGCAAGTGCCCAACATTTACATGTAACCTTTTCAACAATTTGCTCAGGATAGGAATCGACGAGCAGAAAAGTAAGCTCCCTTCTTGTTATTATAGCCAAATTTATTTAAGAAATACAAATTAGCTATTATCACCTCCTATGAACTTTCAGGATTGATGAATTTTCTGCCAAGAAATAACAAAAAATCAAATGGAGGATTTATTGCAACTGCTGCAGTTATGGTCGTCACCAGTTGCACTATATACGGACCATCGTTTTTAATTCCACTGATAATTTCAGTCCTGCCTGAAGTTCATTCTGAAGTGTGGACTTACCAGCCAACAAACTGGTGGATTCTTCGATCGTTAATGATATTCGTGCTTGAGTTTTTAAGATTACTCCCAGTGTTCCTCTTTGCAGGCCCAGTTATTGCCATCTGCATCTCTCTAGTATTTGTAATATACCAAAAAATTGTTTTACTCAGGTAACGGTTTATAAATGCTGACATCATACCCTCAAAAGATAAGTTGAAAGTATTTGTCAAGTCATATAATTTGTAACGAAATGACAGATACCTCGTCAGAAAGCACTGGAGTCACCTAGACCAAAGCCATAGGGCGGACGTTGCTATGTACTATCGTCAACTCCAAATATTTACAATTTTAAGTAACGCCTGTTACCAGGCATACAGTTGGCCATGCTTGGAGCTGATGGGTGCAGTAATGCTAATTTCCCTAATGTACCCTTTGATAATGTTTGAAGGGAAGTTGGGATGGATCGTCATTTCCGCAATTCTTGTCGTAATGATTAGCGTCGTTTTATACACCTTGTGTGTGTTTGACTACGGGAGTCGACCTCTTCAAATTTCAAGACAATTTCTGATGCAATGCAAGGGTCAATGGAGACATTATGAGTGGACAGGAAGAGTGTTTATCTCTTTCCGACCTATTCAGTTCCGAATTGGAGGGGTGCATGAAGTGGGCAGAGATAGGGGTTTTTCGCTTCTTAGATTCTGCTCGCAACGGACATTCTTTCTTGTTGTTAAGACTAAAACGGTTCATTGAATGTCAGTATAAGCTTGCTGGAGCCTGAAACAAAGTCTATGGAATACCCCAACATTCTCTCTCTAGTAACTTATTGGTAGGTTATATGTTGCAATTTTAAATGTAATTAGACCTGAACAATTCGCAACATAATTTCTACTTCGTTTAATTTATTTGCTTAAACTTTTCAGCTTATCTCTGCTCAAATTACTTTCTTCACGTTCGCAATCAACATAAACCGCAGACTGATGACTGATGTGAGAGCTGTAGATAAAATCTAATTAATATAATACTGAAAAAATATATACCTACTGGCGCTCGACCTTCATTTGTCAGTTCTCGTTTCCCTGCTTGTGGCGGCTCTAACCTGCAACTGGGCGACGACATACTTCCCGGCTCTAACATGTCAGCTAGTCAACAGTTGTGTCAAGGCCAGTTGTGTGTGCACTGGACTGCAAGAAAAGCAAAGTAAAATTAATATTCAACAGCTGGGGCATTTTGAAAAAAATATAGATAAAATTTTTCAATACAAATATTTGTATTGAAATATACATATAAAATTTGCAGAATTGTCGCGATTCATATCTTGGGGCGAGTGCCCAAACACATCGATTATAAATGTAGCAGTACTCACTGTAGTCTATCTACACTCCAACTATTCTTTATTTTACTCTGATAGCGGCATTCCCAGAAGTAGACGCCGCTCTGTGGTCTCAAGGTTACATTCACTTAAAAGATGTCGAGTGGAGCTTCCTGGACAGACTAATTGCATTATCCTTTCGGAGTTGCTTTGCATGCTCCAGCTTTGTATATTTATGGCCCCGTCTATTTCACTCGGCATTTCTGTGGTTTACACAATCGTCCAAAACATTTCTATTACTGCCTATTTCTATTACTGATAGCCTTCCCCTACACATTGCCAAGAAATTTCTGACCTTGTGCAGGAATCCCTGCATAGAGCATCAGTGGACGGAACGGTTCGAGTTCTTCTTATCGTGTCAGTTATCACGTATTAGTTATCAATCAATAGCTCTTCGAATCGGCTCATTTCACAAAGTCGATATGGGATAGAGCTCTTGCCTTAGTTTGATTTTATGTTCAGGACATTTTTGCTATTTATCTGTTTAAACAAAGTCAGTTCTGATAATAATGTCAAATGAAGAAGCTGTAGGATATTATGAGTTATTATTTAATCTGAATTATTAGTCTGAGTTACTTTAGGCAAACAGTTCTCCGTTACTTCCGCCTCCCTCGATGTTATCGACAAAAGCGACAAACTTAAGGAAAACGGGATTTTTCATAAAGATGGCTGTATTATATTACTACGTCAAAGGGACAAAATTACAGTAAATCGATGTAGTCGAGCGCACACGCTATTAAATACGATTTAATAATTTTGCTAATTGCACATACCTAGGTATATGAAAAGCCGCTTCAACATTCTATTTATTGACGTATTCTGGATAAGTTAATAATTAGCTACTCTAAAATTCACCGAAATTATCGAATTATAATGCCACCAATCAAGAAAAGCTTTATATTATGCGCATATGTGGGTTCATCAGTTCAAAAATAGTATATTCCAAAGTAAACTTCATAGGTATATTTTATCATGGTTGCATCAGCTAAAATTTTAGAATGTTGCTCTGTTCATTTTTTGTAGCAGCGGAAGTTTTTTGGAAATAATTTTTCCGTCGCAGTCCTACATAACTATATTTTTAATTAAATGTAGAATAATATGGCAACGAAAGCCACTTTTCAGCTTCTCCAGATGCAGATAAACCTTGCTAATGTATACTGCCAAAATCCATTTTTGTTTGTGACGGTAAGGACCCGTTACGAAAATAACGTAGTTATATCTACTAGGACGGTGATAACAGTTACTGGGGAGGAAACTGGTTTCAATATTTCTACAATTCTCCAGATCGTCGCTGGGTTATCAATATTGATTTCCTTTATAGAAGTTTGCGCAGTAGGAAAATCCACCTTTTCTCCATCATCCAGTAATGAAACAATTACCATAGGCAAAATTCTTCACCTTCCTTTTCATATCCTTCATTTGTCTATAATGGCGTCAGGCTTTGCTTGCGCCTTCAACATGACTGAATATCCATCAACTGTCCTGCCAACTGGTGAACAATTTACTAAGATTTGGGGCCATCAATGGGATTCGTAGGTGTTATCATAGCTAATTAGTTATTGCTCTATATTATGAAAGCGGAAACTAAACGGATAATAATTAATGGATGGATTTTGTCTTATGCTCTGTCGCAGAAGGCTTCATGACTGACTGGTATGGGATGTCGGGAGAATCTTTTGTCAACACCGCAGTACTACTAGTAATGGTTTGTTGCGTAGTAGGTCCTTCCGTTGCAATTCCAGCTATTATCTCAACTTTTCCAGAAATCCATTCGGAAATTTTGCGTATTTTGTTCGGTCACGTAAAAGACAGTATCAACTTGGGATTAGGCTTGCGATGCCTCCTCTTTATAATAGAACTAACGCGGATGTACCAATACTTTTTATTTGCTGGACTGTCTACATCCATAGGGATTCCAATGATTTATGGAATCTACAGAAAAATTATTTCACTGAGGTAAATAGTAAATAAGAGTGGATCAATTCCAGGAACTTTTGCTTTTACTACTTAGGTATTCTATATTTCATTTTAGAAATTTAATACGACGTCATTCAACCTTGTTGGAGTACTCGGACAGAAGAGAGATTGTACTGTGCTACCGTCAACTGCAGGTCTTCACAATTTTGTGCAATGACTGCTTCCAAGATTACAACCTCCCGTCTTTAGAGTTAGGAGGATCCTTGTGCATTATCTCATTACTATACCCTCTGATAATGTTTGGCGTAAAAATCGACTGGAAACTAATAGCTGCGATTTTTGTTTTGATGATGGGAGGCGTTTCTTATTTTATTTGTATGTTTGACTGTGCGAGCAGACCTCTCCAAATTTCAAGGTCATTTTTAAGTCAGTGCATCAGTCAATGGAGACATTTACCATGGACGGGACGATTTTTCAGATCCTGCCGTCCAATTCGTCTTTATATCGCTGGGTTATGACATTGATAGGGATAGGGGTCCGGGTGTCATTAGATTCTGTATGCAGCGAGCCTTTTTCCTAGTCGCTCAAACGAGAACAGCCTTTTCAAATACATTTTAGATTTGGAGTTTTTGGATTTTTTATTTTTATTTTCTGATAGTCATGTAAAAAACGTGTAAGCTTGCTACAACGCTATATCAAAATATAAAAATCAATTTGATGACAATTCCCAAAATGAATGATTTCACTTTGTTGCATCCTTGCAATAAATACGCTTGATATAATTTGGGAATGATGTCTGGCTTCACGCACTTTGATATATGTATTCCAAACTGGAATTAATTATCTGTGCGAATAAGTAGTGTACATCCACATCCAAGCATATCAAAACGTTGTAAGTCGTCAGAGCCCTCTCCACAGGTAGAATCCGCGTTTATAGGATCCACGCTCATGTTCTTTGGCTTCAGCCCTTTTGATTGTCAAAATACTTTGGTTAGTAGCTTTGCAGAAATTTGGACCAACCTTCAGTTCTAGAATAGAAACCAAAAAATAAAAGCTAAGGTCATTTTTAGGACAGGAAAGTTAGAGACGTAAAATAATGAAGTTGGTAAACAACAAATTATGCCTGGATACCTATTTGATAGGAACATACTTCCCAAATAATCATCTCCCCTGGCGACACTCGACGGCGAACAAACTTCACCTTCCAGTCCTTCAGCCAACATGGAGAAATAATGAACTAAAATTTTACAATCCAAAATGAACTTTTATTAGTAAAATATGGAAACTAGAGATTTCAGACAGCGCGGCTTTTCATTCTCAGTCTTCAATAATGGCTTATGGCAATTATTAATATGTAATTATATTAATTGAGTTAAGAGTTAATGCTTTATACCTTCTCGCAATTTAACATTTCCTCCTTTGTTTCCCCCTTCGCTTTCATATAATCGCTAAACTTCTTTTTCATTTTTGGCATCTCCTTCTTGAAAACTGACAGCCATACTTCCGTTTCCTCTCCATAATTAGCATGAGCTGAAATGGTTTTCCTAGGCAGTTTAATTGAAAAGGATTTTTAATATAAATGTTTCTAGAATAAAATATACTTCCAACTGTTCACCCTATCCTACAACTGATATATGTATGTCTGATCCTAATCATGTGTGTATTTCGAGTGGTAATAAAAATCGACACAACCCTCGGCACTCAATCTACCTAGGTACAAGAAGTTTTACTACAGAAAACAAACGTTAGAAAATTTCGAAATTCGAATACCTACCCAGTACTAGGATCTACTCCACTGATGTCTTCTATTCTCTCCACCACCTCCATTTTAAAATCGACTTCACAAGGACACAGTCAAGCACAATCTGAATTTTCAGCTCTATTCAATTATACATACCTCCACCAGTAAAAAATCCTTAATTTTAAAACGAAATTTTCTGCTTTCCTTACTAGAGCTTATTCCTGAGCAATAATGTCAACAAGTTGAAAACCAACAAGCCATAGCGCAAGACATTTATGAAGGAAAGCAAAAGGGTGGGAGAGTCATGTTATCTTTTACCATTATTGCCATTCTGCCTACTATCCTGCAGCTGCACCAGGCAAAAAATAACATTTTCCCGAAGCGCACTGTTCATTCGTCATGTCATGAATATCTTTTCGCCTTTTTCGTCCTGTTTCAAGTACTTTTGAATGGCTTTGAACTTTGTTCTTCTAAAGCTTATAATGACAATGAAGGACGTTTAAAACTAAATCTCTGGAAGGAAAATGACTTCTATCATTTATCTTCGGAAAAGGATTAGCAGAAATGGATGTGCTTACAATGTTCTGTAAAAATTAGTTGCAATTTTATATAGCTATAAATACACGGATGCAACCATATCGTATAACCACCATGAACTTAGGACGGAATCAGATATCGCCATAATATAGAGCTTAGATTCTTCTCCTTTGCAAAAATGCTAAATTCTTTACGAGCAGCTGCAGCAGAAACGTAATGGCTTTAATTTTATGAAATATAACTACCATTATATAGTAGAAATGGGCGATGGCCTCTTCAGTATAGAGCGGAAGATTTACCCAATTTTTAGGTGTACCATACTGTGAGCTATATCTATATCGTTATTAGCTGCATAATTGCTCCAGGACATTTTGTATTTGTTCAAGCTTTATCGGCGCTCTACATTACCGCGAATAATATTTAAGGGTATGTGTAAATATGATGTTGCTTTCCTCTTTCCAACCTCTTTGCAATTACTTTAATAACCAAAAAGCAGGTTTCTAATCGAACGAAGTATGCAATTTAAAATAGATTCTAAAAATGTTTATGTCGATTTCGTTTACTCTTAAATAAACGAAAATTAAATTAATGTGAGCTGAAACTTAGACTCAAGTCATCCTCCATCTAAAATGTTTTAGCCTATCAGATTTTCTTTTCTGTACAGTGTCGATTCGAGTGGCTTATGACAAATTACTTTTTTGTCTACCTCTACTATGTACATAATTAATTTAATTAAACTGATATACCTATATACTTTCAATTTTATAACAATATGTTAAAATTCAAGGTAAAATGACAACGCGTGTAACTAGATTAACCGCAGGATTTCACATAACATAATATGGCGCGGCGTCGCGACACACAATTTCTGAATGAACCTATAATTCATTACGATATAAGATATGTCAATTAAGACTATTGACTAAATAAATAATACTCAGGAGCCAAACCACTCGAATTTGACTTTGTTTTTAATTATACTGTATTCTTAATGTTGGCTTTGCTGAGCTAAGCTAGTTATATCTGTGTTCCCAAAAGTTTTGACTAGAATATAATTAGCGATACCTGAAGAAGACAGTGACACTGAGCTAGTTGAAAAAATTTTAAGCTCAGAAACTTTCAACTCTAAACGTTGAACGTTTGAAATGGCTACGAGAACTTATCTTTGAGTTCATTGAATTTCAGACGAGGCTCGCCAGCTCATTTCTCATATTCCCCTTTACCTTCATACCCATAGGTAAGGCTGAGAATGCAAGCCCACATCCAGCTAAATCAAAAATGATTGTACGCTACTCAAAAATGAAACTGTGGCGGAAGTTGCCTTTGCTGTTTGATGCAATTGCAGTTACTTCCATAGCCACTTCGTTTATCAAAATTTACTTACTCGGGAAAGTGATTTTCTCTTCAAATATTGAATCCACAGAAAGAGTCAAGAGTATTCTCCATTTCACATTTTGCTTTGTTCAACTCTGCTTTTATGTAGTTGGTTTAATGGCAGGACAGGTGTTTTGTCGACAACCAACAGTTACAGCTCAGCTAATAAATAACTTCAGAGAAATTGGAATACTTGAAAAGAGAAGTAAGTTAAGTTTTAACTTTTAAAACGCAAAATGAATCAGAATACCAATTTCGTGAAACTCTTTTCGAAAATCTCTTTTCCAGACCTGAAACGTTTTATTGACCGAAAGAACTCACCATTCTATTTAAACGTTGTGGGTGTTGCAGTCGTTTTAAGCACGGTTTTTGGAATATATGCCCCCACGATTCTAGTTCCTGCTGTGATATCAGCGATGCCAGAATTGCACTTCCCGGTACCAAAATTTAAATTAGGAGAAATGGACTCTGTGGGACTGAACATTCTTAAATTTTTTACTGTAATCGTATTTGAGCTGCTGCGGCTCCTGCAATTTTCATTATTTGGAGGGCTATGTATTCCCGTATGTATTTCTACAGTTCTTCGAAAATCTCTTTTCCAGATCTGAAACGTTTTATTGACCGAAAGAACTCACCATTCTATTTAAACGTTGTGGGTGTTGCAGTCGTATTAAGCACGGTTTTTGGAATATATGCCCCCACGATTCTAGTTCCTGTTGTGATTTCAGCGATGCCAGAATTGCACTTTCCGTCACCAAAAATTATATTAGGAGAAAGGGACTGTGTGGGACTGAACATTCTTAAATTTTTTACTGTAATCGTATTTGAGCTGCTGCGGCTCCTGCAATTTTCATTATTTGGAGGGCTATGTATTCCCGTGTGTGTTTCTACAGTTCTGATAATTTACTGGAAGGCTGTCACAGTAATGTAAGTAAAATTCACCATTTCGCTAAAATCGTCCATAGGCGCATTGCAAAGCGGCACGCTAGTTCCTTGGACCATTTCGATCGGAAAGATCTTTGCATGTACTACCGTCAACTTCAGATATTTACGATATTAAGTAATCAGTGTCTTCAATCTGCCTGCTGGCCAATTGTGGAATTTCTCGGGGCAATTTTCATTATTTCCCTGCTGTATCCACTTATCATATTTGGAGGTTCTTTAGATGGACGGCTTATCATCATGGCATTGACATTGGTAGCGATTGGTGGCGAGTACATTCTCTACTTGTTTGACTATGGCAGCCGACCACTTCTCATTTCAACTAAATTTCTGAAGCTCCTCCGTGGAAATTGGAGACAATTCCGCTGGTCAAAAAGGCTTATCAAATCCAGTCGTCCAATTACTTTAGAAATTGGGCCCTTTCACAAAATTGACAGACAGAGAGGACCTGCCATGATACGATTTTGTTTACAGCGTACATTTTTCCTCGTTGTCCAAACAAAAATGAAACTTTCTAGTTCATAGCTCATAAAGTACAATTGATATAAGGTAATACATGATATACGGAGACAGTCTTTTATTGAAAGTTATTTATATTACATTTTAAACTTCTTATTTTAGCAATTAACTTAATACTTAAATAATTAAATCAGCGATAAGACCAACTTTTCAGCTTTTCATATATGTTTTGTAGTCGATTATCGTATCGCATCGGCTCTATAGCGGAGCTATGTTTTTAATGAAAAACTTCCAATTTTAATTTTGGCATTGAAATGATATTTGAATTGTATGCAAATTGATTTTATCATCGCTTATTAAGTTTTTCACTATTTTTTCTCTGCTATGCATACGCATATTAAGTAAAATCATTGCTCATTTCGATAATTTAGGAGACCGATAAGACGAGTTTAATCTAATTAATATGCATATTTCACCGTGAGTGAACGTGAATACGTTACGTACATACCTAGTTTGATGTAATTGTAAGTGGTAAAGATCCTATCCTAAGAATGAATGTGTTTTGTTTACGATTTTTTGAAAAGAAAACTGTGCGTACGCTTTCTGACTGGCGTACTATAGAAAATGGAATGAAATGGGCGTACTATAGAAAATGGAATGAAATGGTTTGTAGTACAAAAAATGACTCGAGTTTTACTCGAGTACCGAATTGAGTAGATTTAGTTTGTGTTTTCAGATTCTGCTTTTCAGAGTTGGAGTTTTAGGGGTTAGTTAAGTTTTAATTGTAAGGCCCGAAATCAACATTATTGTGACAGGTAAAGCAGCTGTTACTAAAGCTGGATTTTATTAATTATATAGTTTTAGTTTTTCACACCTAGGTAATGTTTAATTTAAATTAAATATTCAGTGAAATTTTTTACTCAATACTGTTACTGTAGGATGGCAAGGACGACCTTCTCCATTGAAAAATTTGAATCAAGGCAAGCGGCCGTGAAACTGGCTAAAATGACTTTTGACACTCAGTTTCTGCACAACCTGGAGGAGCACACAAACGGCTACGAGATGCTTGTCAATCAGCTCCGTCGTTTCGAAGAGTCAGGTTCAGTGAAATTTGAAGATGTCAAGCGTGCTTGTGAAAACATGGACGAGGAAAATGACAGTAGTAAAGGAGACGAAGATGAAGATAATGCTTTAATTTTGAGTGAGGAAAAAACAACTTTGGGCGATATAAAGACACCTCTACTCCTACTGTCTCCCAGTCGACAGTTAGATGAAGGATGCCCTGCCGCCGCGATGATTACAAATTCTGAGACCAACGTGGAGGTCGGCGAAGGTAAAATTTGTAATGTGCAGCCTTGCATGCTCCTAGAAAAAGAAACTCTAGATTACCTCCAGTTGGAACGGACACATACAAGCTGCACCGTGGAAAACTCGGTCATCACACCTTTTGTTGCAACCCCTGAAGCTTTTGTTGAGCCTGACCATACAATAATCGAGCCCGTTATAGAGCCTATTACAAGTGAGAACAGTCAACCTCTAGAATTTGATGATCAAGTAGGACTATTTAATGAAAATGAAGTTACAGCGACAAGTGCGGAACTTCTGGAGACTGTAGCGACCTCGACTGCGGCTCCAATAAATCCTCAACAACGTGAACCAAATAAGAGCGACACCGGTCCGTGTGAAGAAGTACGCCAAAGTAATCCCGGTGGTAAGAGTTAACATAGTTTTAAGCAAGGATATTAAATATTTACCAGTATTATAATAATATTGAAACAGTACATTTGATTTTGTTTTTGTTTTACCATTCGCTGTTAGAAAAAGAAGAAACGCATTATGAAAAGAAAATTACGCTACACAAAACGCTTACCACAGGGGGAAATAGTAAATCTGAAAACTACTGCAACTGCAATGAGGAAGTACCTAGACAGTTTCAGTGTTGAAAAACATTTGATACTACAGGCGAATGATATTTGTAGGATGCAGAAACGATGCAAATTGGAAAGACTGGATACGCGGGGTGAAAAGCTTTTTGATAAAATAGTGTACCATTTCACCTCCCACAACAAAGATCTAGAAAAGACTGTGAATTTACTGAAGCAGCGTTTTGAGGAGGAAGTTTTTCCTTTTCTAGGGAATTGGGAAGCAAGTAAGCAAAAATGCAATAAACAAAATGGCTAAAGACACAAAACTAGGTATGTTCTTAAATTTTTATTTTAAATACACGTAAATGATTTATTTGTTTATTTTAAAACTCAATTTTAGGGCTAAATCAACCCGGCAGCGTAGATTCGTCCTTTGTGATTGACTTGACAGGCGATAGGAGCCACGGAAGATCTGGAAAAGATAGATTTTGTTGTTGTAAAGCCTGCTACTACTACTGGTACAAAGAAAAGGTCTAGTCAAACTGATCGCACCAATGCTGATACAGAGTATCCCCAAAGTGGCACAATTGTGAATTGAAATTTATGTATCTCCAAAGGCCTATGCTAACTTAAACTTAGTAAATTTAAGTTATGTAAGTAATGTAAGGGAAACATATTTACTTAATATTTACTTACAATTAATATTAATATTAACAGTTGATATATATTAGCTCAGGTATATGTATTAGTTCGCAATAGTTTAATAATAATAATTAATAGTTTATATAGTGATACTAGTACAGCCATTTGTAGCTCTATATCGGTGCTAATTCAATTCTAACTTATGTAAAGTTTAAAAATGAAAGACGCAATATCGTCTAAACTGATTGAAACGTAAATTATAAAAGCACAGCTATGTTTATGCTCAGTCTTCTTATAGGTAAACATGAGACTGACAATACAAGTGGGCGCAATAATAATATCGTGATAATGATTATGAAAAATATGGCAGAATTATAGACAAAATATTAAATCTTGCTCTCTATTTTTAGGTATGATTTTTAGTATTGAAGGTGGCAACGAAAGTATCAATTGTACGTTGAACTTAGACTTAGCGTTAAAAAAGTTTTGTAAATTCTCCACACTTGTAAATGTTTAGAGTAAGGTTCACAGTTATTCGCTTATAAAGCGTAAGGGGATCTTCTCTCCTGAAATGAATTAGGTTACTGAGTCCAAATAAGTAGAGCAGCAGCTGGTTGAAGTAACCCAATTTAGCTGAACAAATCCAGGCTTAGGGGCCTAACTGTTTTGTAGGTATTTTGGGAAAAAAGGCTCATCCTTTACGCTAGTAAGAAATAAAATGGGTCTCCTGCGTAAGGACATGCAGGTATTTACATGTATGCTATTTCAAATCGTTTAGGCTTACTAGCCTTAGCAATAGGAAGTAATTTCAAGACTGTTTTTCTATAATATTAATAAATTAAATTGTTTGTCTGCTTCGATATAGTTATAAAAATGTTACTCCAAAGTAGTCGAGTGATTGCAATTTCTCTCTGTACAACTGTGCTATTTGTATCGTCATGGGATTTTTTGCGTTTTCCTGCGCTGCTTACTCATCGTCCAGCTGCTCCAAGTTATAAATATTTCCCTGCTGATACCAGTGTAAGAAGTGATAGTGTGTTAAATAGAAAAATGCGATTGCGAAGACTTATGTGATGTGTAATCATTGTACAATTTTATTTTTATTTTTAGAAATATTTGACCACAGTAAGATCTCGGAGAAGAGTTTTCACTTTGCCCCAAAGTCATAGTCACAACATGTTGGATGGAATTTCAAATACAGGATTAAATATTCCAATTCATCCCGATGACAAGAACTTCCCCACAGCACTGGAGAAACCGTTTATGTTGGAGGACATCGAAAATTCAATTGACAGTGGTGAATTTAGTCTGCAAAAAATTGATTTTTCGAGCAATTTGACGTATGGAAAAGAAACGAATGCTGAGAACAAGAAAATATTTAAGAACCCAGTCGAACACAATTCCCAAGGGCAAGGGCTTCCAATAGGACAAGGTCCTCCAATTGGGCATATTCAAGGCCCTCCAGTAGGACATGTCTCTCCAATACAGATGGGACTCGGCCCTCAGCTCCCTCCGGTGGGACAACTCCCTGCAGTGCAGATTGGACAAGGTCCTCCAGTTGTACAACTCCCTCCAATACAGATAGGACAAGGCTCTCCAGTGGGGCAACTCCCTTCAATACAGATAGGACAAAATCCTCCGGCAGGACAAAGCCCTCTACGAGAGACACCAGTATTACCGCCACTTCACATACCACCACTCCCACCACCCCCAATGCCAAATGAGGATGTTGCCCTAGTTCCGGTGCTTCCTGTATATTATTTTCTGGACGATATCTTGCCCCCTCCTCCTACCCATGCTCCCTTCTATAACTCCAGTGACGACAACAGCACCGACGATACACCAACAACAACTTTAGCTCCGTTTACAATGGCAGATGTAAAAGTGCCGGCACCCTTCCTCCGAATCGAATACATGATCTCCTTCACATTCCTAGGCCTTATGTACGGCCTCGGATTTTTCGTTCTGTTTCAAAGTTTATGTGTGCCAGTAGCTAAACTGGCAGTCGTTCTTGGGTACGTGTACCTCCTTAAAAAAGGTTTAGTGGAACCTGTTACATTACAACAGGCGCTGGAACAATTACCACCAACTTAAAAAAGTTCAAATTGTTTTTGTTTTTATAGTAAAATAAGTATAATATGGGTGCTCGCTCACGGTAAAATATTATTATGTTACCTGAAAAAGGAAAAAGCAGTTAAACTCTATAAAATATTATTTGTATATTACCTATTATTAATACAACTGTAATGTATTTGTTGTAATTGAAGCAAAGTCAACTCAAAAACTATCTCCTATTGAATTTATAATACCTACAGTATTAAATCGTACATAGGTACCTATATAAGTTCTGATCTATTTAATATTTTTACTACTAAGGTTGTCAGTATTTAATTATGTATGTATAAGATAGTTCATTTAATAAATGTAAAACTATTTTATCGTGCAATATACAATTTCCTTCCATTTAAATGTGACTTTTTGATTAGCACAGTTCGTAGAAATTTCCGTTTTCCCCTTACTCTAGGCAACGTGCTAATCCTCAGCTATTAGCAGAACTTAAGTTTTCGATTCATATACTTGCTTAGGAGTCATCAGAGTCAAAACATATTTATAAATCATAAGGTTTTTTGATTAATAATAATCGTTTCATCGCCTAGCTCAATGCAAGACTTGGTGTTTGTACTAGGGTGTAAAATATTCAGTTACTTATGTGGCATTACAGAGCTGCCCATATTATGTTTTAAATTAATCTCAATGTTCACTGCTGTTCAATGTAGGCAAGCTGGAGTTGAATAGATGATTACTGTATAATTCGGTATGCTTAATCAAGACGGCAACTGTTTTCCGGTCAGGGTAAAATTGACAATTTACAGTGATTGACAGATCTATCGGCATATGCCTTCAAAATGAAGTAAAAGCGAATTAATGTTTTGACGTTTTTGTATACTAGCTATTCCTTTTGCCTTCTTGTCAAAACTAATCGGAGACCGTAATTGTGAACTTACCTATGCTCATTTCCAGTAATGAAACCACATTTTGGTGGCTACAATATTTAAAAAATATTTACGACTAAGTATTTTTCTTCGTCAATGGTCTAGGTCTAAAAAAACTTAATTACTGTTCAAGTAACTTTCGTCATCATAATCCTTTCCTAACTTTGTTTCTAAAAGAAGTAATACACTTCAAGTTGACTGATTCAGGGAAATATTCGTATTCATTTCATTTTTACAACGGAGTCACCAGCTCAGGTCTTACTTTTGTTCGACCTCTGGCACAAAAGGAAAAATTCTAATTCTTATAAAGGCCTGTAAACCACGTCAGTATGGCATCAAAGGCTGTACAAGATTTAATGGAAATACAAATTGGACTCGCCAATGCATTACTAGCTGTTCCGTATAAATTTGTCATTAGGTCAAGTTACGGTCATTATTCTTTATCAAAAATACTTGCAATGCCTTCATATAGACAAAAAGGCTATCAAGTTGTGTCTACCCTCATTAAATTAAAAGGAATTGTGTCAATATGCATTACTTTCGGGGAGTCATTGGTCGTGGGAAAACGGATTTGGTCTCTTGATTCAAATTGCCCAAACTCCGAAGCTGTGAAAATTAAAACCACACTTCTTCTAGCGCTTTATCTACTCCAAATGTGTGTCTCATCCTGTGGCTTCATTGCCGATTTGACGTTCACCAAAAACCCTCACTTAGTATGTCAGATAATCAACAATATAGGAAAAATTGGACTTAAAGAAAAACAGGGTATGGCGTATGACAAAACAAAGCAGAAGTTTTTATATTTATTTTGCACCGACGAAAAGCTACAATCCATCTTTTTTCACTACAGAATTAGCAACAACTACTTTTGAAAAAGGTATGCCATCATTTAAAAAATCTACAAATATTGTAAACGCCGGGGTAGTAGTACTACTACTAGGAGTGTATGGCACTGGAATTCTAGTCTCCATTTTGATGACAATACTGCCCGAAATTGATGCGACATTAGCCAAATATTTCACTGAAGCTGAAACTCAGCGGAGCTTCCAAAAATCCCATTGTCAAAATCAACATCACCGTACTTCTTTCCTAGGGGGAAGCTTATTAATTAAATTGGGAGTGCTCGTGATGGAACTATGCCGCTCACTTCAATTTGTTATTTTCGGTGGGATAACAATTCCAGTTACAATCTCCGCAATGTTAGTCACCTACTGGAACACGATTTTACTTAGGTACCTGCAATTTATTTAACTCATAAATCTCATAAACATTTTGCTTAGCATATTTAAGTTAAACAACTTAATTTACTAGGAACATTATGAAACGTCATTCAACTGCTATGAGCTACCTCAGCCGAGTACACATTTCCATGTACTACCGTCATCTCCAGATATTTGCGATTTTGTGCAATGGATGCTTGCAAACCTATCTATGGCCTTATGTAGAATTTGTTGGAGCCGTATTCGTCATAGCTTTCATGTCCATTCTCATTACTCTGGGAGGACGACTGGATGGAATTTTAATTATCGCAACGCTTGTTCCCTTGCTTAGTGCTGCGGAATATATTCTTTTCCTTTCCTTTTTCTATGTATTATATTTATGACTACGCTAAGTCAGCAGGAGCAGAGTGCTTCATAAACTCTTGCAAGTCGACAAGCAACATTACTTGTTTAATTCATTCTACATGACTGTGACCTATCCTTATGTTTTTCAATGGGTTCAGCAAATGCGAAATTTGTTGATGCAGTGTTGTGCACTTTTTTATGTTCCATTGACGCATTTAGTCCAACTTCCGTACAAACATAAGCTGGTTAGGAAGTAACGAAAAACCTTACTCTTTTCCAGCGACTCTTGGCAATTTATCTCAATGGTATAATTGACGTCAAAATAGTTTATAAAAATAATATGCAAACTTACGCGGAGAGACAACCACACTTTAGTCAATTGAGTGTCCGTTTAACTTTAATTAATGACAATGACAGTATATACGCCATCATCATGCGTTCGTTTTCCAAAATCTCCTGCAGTGATGCAGTAAGTAAGACCACAAATAAATGGGAATAAACTGATGGCAAGTTCCAGTAGTTCCAAACAAATGCAGCTTCATGGCGCAAAATAGTACTGATTGGTAGTACTTGCGAAGACAACCAATCAGTTATTATTCTTTACTCAAACTGAAAAAGACCCATCTGATAATAATATCTGACCGTTTTATAGTCAGTGAAGTGAAGCTGCTTTATCAAATGAACAGTTTTTCAAATTGCATTCTCCTTGTGCTACCAATCTACAGTTATTTCCCCTATAAGTTTAGACCGTCGACCACAAAAACTCATTTGCATACGACATACCTATCCAGCTAAAAT